>RCUC01139932.1:0-38832 GCA_003697995.1 Taxidea taxus jeffersonii
ACATCGGGCTCTCTCCTCAGCAGGGAGCCTGCCTCCTCCTCTCTCTCTCTCTGCCTGCCTCTCTGCCTACTTGTGATCTGTCAAATAAATAAATAAAAATATTAAAAAAAAAAACTGGGAGAAAGGAAGGAAGCTCCTTCATAGGTTTTTTTGTGAAAATTTCATGAGCTAATCTTGGAAATACTGAGAACAGTGTCTAGCATATAGTAATTTCACAGATCCTGGCTCAGTATTTTGTGCGTGTGTGTGTGTGTGTTAATTGACTCAGGAGTTTCACTGAAAACCAACATTTACAAACAGAGGAACTTTGGTACGGCACAAACACAATATCTTTGGGAACTAATCATATTAATTACTCTTTAAAATTTGACACTGACCAGGAGATTTTAGTACTAGATATAACCTTACCACTTACTGCATATAAGATGTCTGATATGTCCTAGACCTCACATTTTTTGATGTGAAAAATGAATTAAAAATGGATTAAACCACTTTTAGGAGTACTTTCAAATTTTAAAATTATAGGGCATGGGCTATCTTTATATAAAATGTACACATGTATTTGTAATACATATATATACACATAAATATGTGTATAATTCAAATGAAAAGTCCAATAGCTTTACTTTTACATTTTACTCTATTTCAGTGTCGTTACTTTTTATTCCATTATTTTGTATGAGTTGATGAGAATTTGAAACTTGTAGTTATAAAATAGTTATACATGGTCTCATGCATGTAGAGATTAACATTCTCAGGCTTTCCAACAACTAGCTCATTCTATCACATGGATGAGGAAGTGGTTATAGAATTGGACTAAAGTCCTTCTCTAGCTAATGCTGTTCTGTGTCCCTAACATAAACTGAGAGGCAAAATAAGAGTGTTTTGATTTTTAAAACGTGTGTGTGTGTGTGTTTTGTTTTGTTTTAATCAAGCATCTACCATATTCCCAACCTTACATCAAGAGAGATACAAATAGAAAAGGATAAATTATTCTCTTCTCCACAGTTTACAGTCTCATAGAATCAAGGTGTTAACGTATGTGTAAAACATAAAAGAACAACCCAATTGTTTTACTAAAATGTTTTTTTCTCTTTACTTCTAAATTCCACAAATTATTTAAAACATAGGCACATAGTTATAAGTACTTAGGACATGCCAGCAGTGAATAAACCCCAGTGCTGGTCTCAAAGGGTTCATGGTCTAGAGGCCAACACAAACTTGAACATAAATAATTAGAATACCTTGTGATAAGTCTTATATTAGAGGAAAGCACAGAATGTGGAGGGAACATAGACAAGGATTGACTTATTCTACCTGTTAAAATGAGAAAGTTATCCAAATGAAGCTGTCATTTAGCTGAGTTTTTTTAAATGGGTAGGGAATTTCCCAGGTGTAGAGCAGTAAAAGATATTTTAGGCAGAGGTGCCTCTGGTAAGTATAAAGTCAAAATGGGAGGAGAAAGCACAGTGTATTCAGGTAAGCCCAATGTTTAATATGACTGGAGGCAGGGATAAGGGGAAACTAAAATGAATGCCAAATATCAGAACAGATACTGGTTGTACAGAACCAGTAGGGACAACCTGGTCCTAACTGCGTAACTATAAGCCTTGGATGGTAGGTTAAACTGAGGCTTTTTTTTCTAAATTTAAATACTGTGGAAGACATGTGATTAGATACATCACTGTGACTTTGAGTAAATGTGAAATGTTTTTTAAAAGAAATAGGAAACAAGATTACCTAAGACTATTTAAAGCAGTTTGACCCATCAAAGGAGCAAGAAGGCCAAGAAAATTCACTTCATTAAATTTCAAATAGTGGGGACGCCTGGGTGGCTCTGTTGGTTAAGCGGCTGCCTTCGGCTCAGGTCATGATCCCAGCGTCCTGGGATCGAGTCCCGCATCCGGCTCCTTGCTCGGCAGGGAGCCTGCTTCTGCCTCTGCCTGCCTCTCTGTCTGCCTGTGCTCGCTCGCTCTCTCTCTCTAACTAATAAATAAATAAAATCTTAAAAAAAAATTTCAAATAGTGTTAAATTCCCCATTCTATTCATTTATTTTAAATGATGGATAATATTCAATGAGATGACTAATTACTCAAGAATACAGAAGAGAATCACACATGACAGAATTGAGCAGAATATCAGAGTTTGGGAAAGTCTTGGAGTAGGTAATGATTCACTTTTGATGATCTTGACCAGACCTCAGCTAAAGAATAGGTAATATTTATTCCTGAATGACCTAATGTTTCAGTGTTGGGCTAGGATCTGCTGGAAGATCCAGGTGATTGAACTCCTTCCTTAAAAGATGATTCAATTCATTATAGTTATTTTTTAAAAGATTTTATTTATTTATTTGACAAAGAGAGCGATCACAAGTGGGCAGAGAGGCAGGCAGAGAGAGGGGGAGAAGTAGGCTCCCTGCTGAGCAGGGAGCCCGATTTGGGGCTCGATCCCAGGACCCTTAGATCATGACCTGAGCTGAAGGCAGAGACCTAACCCACTGAGCCACCCAGGCGCCCCACTGTAGTTATTTTTTAAATTGTTTGAACAACATTATGTAGAAGCTATTAATTTAAAAACTATTTCAAAAGAAAAATGAAGCACCATTCCATTCCCTTCTTGCTATAATTTAGGTGGAATGTGATATATGTAAAACACAAATTAGTAATGGGGGGATGAAGGAGAGAAAGATGTACTGAGCATTAAAAAAGATGACACTAGTTAGTTTCACAGTGGTCCCATAAGACTGCCCCAAAACCTGCTATTGTAAGTTTATTCATTTATATAATAATGGTGAGTATCCAATATGGAGAAAGAGATGGCATCCAGTGGGAGCATAATTAGACTTTCTCTATAGCCTCCCACACTTACAATGCTATAGGACCTTTGGCAGGTGATGGAGATACAGAGATAAGTTTGGTGTTCATGTTCAGTCTGGAATATGGGTGCCATGGTGGGACACCAGAGATAATAGGATAAGTCACCCCAGGAAAGGCAAGACAGTTGTCTGCCTGCTTCTAGAAGAACTCCTTCCAGCTTGGCTGGATATTTAATGTTAACTCTCAGAGCAATATGGCATAAAGGGATGCAAGTGACCACTTTAGATTAAGAAGAAGGAATGCTCTTGAAGGTGGGAAATAGATGAGAACTGTGAGGCATTAGAAAAGTGGAGAACCAGGAAAGTAAATATTTTAAGGAAAGTGGGGGGGAGGAGTATAACAAAAAAAATCCACTAGCATACAGGATTGTGAGAGTTAATCATGGAGAGTATGAAAACTAATTATAGAGAAGATTTTATCCCCGTGAAGTCAAGGATTCTGCCTAGTTCTTTGAATACCCATTCAAAGAAAGGCATTTGGCAGATGCTTATAAAATGAATGCCTGAGGAAAGGAAGGAAGCAAAGAAACTGGTTTTCTTTCTCTTTATATATACTTTGGATATGTTATGTTTGAGATGCTCTTGGATATATAAGACTGGAATTGAGATAGTCACCATCTTCAAATTGTTGCCATTCAAAAACATTGTGAAGGACATCAATCAAAGAAATGTTAGGGAATTCTATTATTTAGAGGTTGTGAAGAGGAAGCTGAACTAAACAAAGAGCATTTAGAATGAGAGGCCTTTGATTCAGAGAATGAAATCAAAACTCTTAGAACTGCCTCATCCTTAGATCAGGAAGGAAAAGATGGTGCTAAGGGTGGGAAATTCATGTAAACCTGTATGTAGGAAGAATACATTCCTTTTTTCACTTTCTCCATAGCCTCTTTTCATCTAAAACTCTTCAGTAGCTTTCTATTACTTGTAAGATGAGAAAATTAATATCAATACAGTTTACAAGAGCCAGTATGGTTGGTCTGTATATTCCAACATCATTTGACTTCTTTTCATCTCTCTTATAATATTTTCTCTGTCCCACTCCCGAGACTTAACTCATGCCATTCCTTCCAGTTAGTAGGTTCTTCTGATCCTTCTTCACATATGTAACTCCTATTCATCATACAAATCTCAGGTAAAGAAGTGCGTCTTCGCAGAAGTCCTCCTCGACCTCCTTGACCAAGTCAAATCTTCCTATGATGGGCTCCTAAAACAATACTTAACACCTGTAAAAGTTACAGTTGGAGGACTTCTTGGTGGATGAAATTATTAATTCCAGTCTTCCTCACTAGACTTTAATCTCCATGAAACTAGTCGCAGAGTCTGTTCTGAGTTACCAGTGAATCTCCAACATCAAGACTAAGGTCTAGGAGCACCTGGGTGGTGGTTGGTTAACCGTCTGCCTTCAGCTCAGGTCATAATAGCAGGGTCCTGGGATAGAGCCCTGTATTGGGCTCCTTGCTCAGCAGGGAGCCTGCTTCTCCCTCTCCCTCTGCCTGGCTCCTTGTGTTCTCTCTCTGTCAAATAAATATATAAAATCTTTTTAAAAAGAAAGAAAATACTTATTTGAAAAATAATAATGTCTAAAGTATGGATAGCAGCTAATTAAATGGTGCAGGCAAATAGAAGCTGGTAAAAATATATTAGCATCAGGGGAAATCAAAAGAACTGAGACACTAGTGCATCTTAATTATAGAGAGAAAAATTGAATGGGCTTTCCTGGAGTATTAAAATACTTGCCCCTTGCTGTAGCCTCCTTATCAGTAATATGTGAATGACTCCATAGCTAATTATAATATTTGAAGCATATCCAGTAAGATTAGAGATTGTGCACTTTTGAATTATGTACCAAGCAACAAAAATACTATCAATGTCTACTTATAATTTTTGATATAAGTATAGCAAGGGTCCTGTGAGCATGCAGATAGTTGAAGGGTATGAAGAGGTGTAGACTTAATAAAGGGTATAGAAACCAAGTCAGCGAAAATAAAACTTGTGCCAGGTACAACTGATGTTACTGAAACTAGAAAGAATGTAATTGAGAATGTGGTGGTCAGCCACATGAGAGGCAGGAAAAAGCCTCAAAATATAGGAAGAAAGAAAACTGAACTTTAAATTGAAAGGAAGGTCACTGGTGGCCTTAAAGAAAGTAGTTTGAGATGCTAGACGGCGAGGAATCCAGCAGGAAATTGATTTTTAGGAATTGAAACCATGTTCAAGCAATTTAGAACCAAAAAGAAAGAAAGACCTGTTGGGCCGAACTGTCAGACAATGACTCCATAAATGGAAAGACTTTACTTGATGGATGGATGAATGAAATATTAAGTAACATTTACCCTTTTAAACTGATCTTCATAACAAGTAGGAAACATACTTATCATAAATAACTAGATGCTCAGTATCTTATCATTACACTTAAGATAGCATCATGATTTTTTTAAAAAGGAGAGCAATATAGCCAAAAATATAGAAAATTGTGGTGTAATTTACTCAGCAGTTAATTTATTCTCATAAAAGGGATTCTGTTTCAGTTGAAGCCATTTATAAGCATCTTTAAAGTTAATGAGCAGCTCTTGCTTTGTAAGCAAATAAACAAATGAACCTCCTAACATTAAGAGTGGGACCCTTCAGAAGGCCACAAAATAATTTAAAGAGACAATGCTGTGCCAAGAAGTATTCATGGGCTGCTAAATAGAAGTGCTCCCATACCTTAAAATGTTGGAGACATTAACTAAAACCCCAAAATAGAAAGACACACAATGGATATTGCTTAAAAAATCTGCATGTTTGAAGAGAATACTACACTACGATATACAATTATGAATTCAAAGTATGCATATAAACATCTTGTATCTTTACATATGTAAAAATATACATGTAGCAATACAGTCATTTGTTTTCAAAGCTGGGTCCACATCCAATTATATATTCTGGTAGCTATATGATAACTATAGAATTCTTCTTTAGAAGACACTTCTGATTTGCCTGGGGGGGGCTCTTTGACTAATATTTGTTCTTGTTGTTGGGAAGGGCAAGAAATCTTTAAATACTCTAGTCATGAGAGAAACGATATTCCTGTTTCCAAAATAGTCTGAGAAGAAAAAAAAAATGCAGTGGAATTTGCCTGCTAACTCTAGCAGCTGACTTGGAAGGAGGAGTGTGATGCTCCATGGATTCAGAGAAAAGTGAGGTCAAAGAGAGTTTGAAATTGGAAAAGCTGCCTGTAGCACTATGCCTAGGGGAAACCATGGCAACCTCCATGTGATAGAGATGTTCACACAGCAAGGTTTTGCAGTCAGGCTCTACTGATGAAGGGTGGACCCTGAGGACAAGCTCAGGCATAGGGACCCAAAAGCAATCTGAGGATGCTCATGTAACCAAAATATGAAGAGGTCCCCAAAAGATGGCAAAGCGTGGTATCTGAGGTCTGAGAAGAGGGATGAAGGCAAAGGGACTGGCTTCAGAGACAAGATTCTGGTTTTCAAAAAGTCTAGGGAGGCAGAGCCTCAAGTGTGGAAACCTGGCTTGCTATAGGGGACCAGGTAACTGGGCTCCACTTATCAGCAAGAAATCAAGCACTAGACAGATTCTGAGGTCCGAAAAGTTCCATAATCTGAAGTGGATTTGGACCTATAAGTTGGGTTCACGGCACAATTGATGAAGAATAGAGGCTTGCCCTGAAGTTCTCTATTTGGTTTATTCATGTGAGTTATAGAGGAGGGTAAAAGAGTGGGAGCGAGGAGTGTGGGCTCTGAAGCCAGTCCGTGGCACGGAAGCTTCTGACTTCCTCACCAACCAATGGTATGACCATGGGCAAAGCACTTAACCTATCCATGTCTCAGTGGCCTCACCTGAGGGATGCCGTGAGGATCAAACAGGCTGATATACACCATCTGTTTAGCACAATGCCAATGCCCAGTATGTGCTGGGCACCGGCTGTACCTTCTGACTGTGACTAACCTGCAAACCCCTCGCTTCAGTCCCGCTGCTCCTCAGACAGACCTCTGAGTGTTAGTCCATGCTCCTTCTGCTTGGAGCATCTGCAGTGCCAATTCCTTCTCATCCTTCACATCTCAGTTCCATTGTCATGCCTGGCGGGGTATGGGGACTCGTTCCTGGACCATCTCAGAATGGGTGAGATGTCCCTCTATTGTGCTCAGATGGCACCTGCACTTTCCTTATCATGTATTTTAATTGCCATTCCCTTCTCAGTGTTTCCCATTAGACCAGAAGCTCCATATGTTTTGGGATTTCATCTATTTTATCCACTTCTATATCAGCAGTGCTAGCATAAAGTAGGAACTCATTAAATGTTGATTAAATGAATATATGGTGAGAGGCCTCAGACTTAGATCCCTTTGGAGAGCCATAATCTGAAAGGATTTCTCTGTTACAGCTTCATTTGAAAACTGGCCATTGGAGAGCCAGAACTCAAGGATATGAGGTCCCTATCAGAAAGTGGCAATGAAAGCCACTCCACTGTTAATCCCCGCCTGCCGCCTGCTGCAGTGGTGTTGGTAGGAACAGCTCTCATCTAGAGGGTATCTTGGGCAGCTCCTGAGCTGCTGTGGCTGTCACCGAGTCTCCCAGTGTAGTCGGTATAAGCTTACCTGGAGACCAGTCTGTTGAATGACAGCTCAGTGCCATCCAACAGATCGTATGGTATGTGTGCTTCTGCTTGTGGGTGATGCAAGACATCGCCTTTCTGAATATTCAGAAGCTCTTCCCTTACATGGCTTTTATTTTAGTGGACTTATTTGTCTTTGGAATGAAAATGATAAACTCCACCAGCAATGTTACCTGCTGGAACCAGGTTGGGGGCTTAAATACTGCAGGAGCCTAAAATTTCAGTGTAGAAGTCCCAGGGGTCTGCTAGACTACGACCCCTCTTTTTTTTTTTTTTTAAGATTTTATTTATTTATTTGACACACAGAGAGAAATCACAAGTGGGCAGAGAGGCAGGCAGAGGGAAAGTGGGAAGAAGGCTCCCCGCTGAGCCAAGAGCTCCATCCCAGGACCCTGAGATCATGACCTGAGCCGAAGGCAGAGGCTTAATCCACTGAGCCACCCAGGCTCCCCCGGCCCCTCTTTTCTTATCCCACTGCATGGGCGACATACATAGGAGTTGTCTGTTGCTGTGTGATGAATTACCACAAATGTAAATGCCTAAAAGAACAGATACAGTTTTTCCAGTTTTAACAGGTCAGTGACCTGTATCTAAGACACTGCTTAGATAGATCTTTTGATCAGAGTTTCAAGAGGCTGCAATAAAGGTTTTTATCAAGCTGTTTTCCTTTCTGGAGTTCTGTCAGGCCCAGGTGGTGGCTGGAAGAATTCTGTATCTTCTGGCTATGAAACTGAGGTCCCTATTTTCTTGCTGGCTGTCAGCTGGGGTTTGCTCTCAGTCCCTACAGGTTGTCACAGTTCCTTGCCAGGAGGCTCTCCCCAGACCCTCTCTCAACACAGCAGCTTGCTTCTTCAAAACCATCAGGGGAGTCTCTTGAGTGTGCTAAGACAGAGTCTTGTATAACAGTATATTCGCAGGACTAACACCCCATATTCTTGTTGTTGGGAAGGGCAAGAAATCTTTAAATACTCTACTCATGAGAGAAACAATATTCCCATATTTTACAGGCTATGCATAAGTCACAGGTTCTACCCATACGCGAGGGAAGGGAATTATGCAAGGATGTGACTCATTAGGGGTCACCCTAGGTTGTGCGTACCATAGGGAGCGATCACAGGGTATTCTGAGACCTCTAAGTGACTGTTAGCCACTGCCTAACCATTTGTAGAGACTTTCTACAAAGCTCTCTAAACTTGCAAGTGAGAGAGCTCGCTGGGAAGAGCTGATTCTGAGTGAGGAAAGTGGATCCATCACCAAGAGAAAATGATAGTTGGAGCCAGAAAGATAGCCACCTGCTTCCTCCTAATCTCTCAACATGGAAAAACTGTAGCCACCCAAACTTCCTAAAAGTTAGGAGAGCTGAGGCAAGAGCTGTAGGGTTGACTGTCATTAGACATCTTGGATTAGGGACTCCTATATTCAACTCCCTCTTGATAAAGAGGAGAACATTGAGAGGGGTAGGCAGTGGAGTGGGGATAACTTTTGAGATGCTGAGAGACTACAGTCGGGAACACGGATAATCTTTTCCCCATTTCTTCCCCTCCCTCAGTCTCAGATGCTGTGAGGGCAGGGTGGGCCAAGCAGCTTCAGGTGAGGCTCAGGAAGAGTGGTTTTGGTGGGACCAAACAAATAATTGATCAGACTGAAGCAAAGCACTTGTCGGCACTGTCGGACCAGGCTAAGGTCAAGGCTGGCGGAGGTAATTTACTGGGTGCTGGGGTGACACTTTATACAGTGCTTTCCCACAGATAACAGTCAGGTAGGTCTAAGGTCTGGGGCAGCCCGGATCAACTGCCATGAAGCACTCATTGCTGATTTTGGCTGTCTTTTCCTTGCAACTCATTCTGGGAAAATGTGAGGACCAAGATAACTAAACACAGTAATGAATAATAAGCCTTCACAAGTCTGTATCAATGATATGGATACCATTTAGATAAGGATATCTAAATGTAGATATTTAAATGGTAGAGAAGCTATAGTCCCTTTTTACATGAGAATGCAGAGAACCAAGTAGGAAATGTAGAGAGAGACTGGGAGTTGGTAAATAGTCATTTTGCTACCGTAATAGTGAAGATCAGATCAAACAAGAATCATTAATAGAGGCTAAATCTAGGGGGAAATGTTAAATGTGGAGCAGGATATTTGCGTGGTTGTAAAGTGACTCTCCAGAGATTGCCCCTTTGTTGCAAGGGGGGAGCAAAAATAATTATTACAGTGGAAAATCAGCAACACCTTGGCTGTTACTTTAATTTTTAAATTAACATTACCGGTGAGAAACAGATGGATATTATGTGTCCTCAGATTTGATTCAGAGAGAACAGACTCTCCTATGTATTATTTCTGCCATAATGCATAATCTAAAACTAATCAGAAAATCTCAGACAAATCCAAAATGAGGGATATTCTATTTAAAAAGGGGGCAAGGAGAATTATATTCTTCAGAATTATCAGTGGCATAGAAAAACAAAGAAGTCTCCGATATGATTTAGGTTAACAGAGATGAAAGAGATATAATAACTAAATGCACTACTTCATCCTAGACTTGTCCCTATACTGAAGAGGTAAAAAAGCCCTAAAGAACATTTTTTTTTTGATCAATCGACAAAGTTGGAATGTGAACTTGTATTATTATATATAAAGTACTATATCAATATTGAATTTGCCGAAGTTGAGAATGTTACTGTGGCTATAGAAAAGAATATCATTCTTAGAAATTCAAAGTAGGGGTCCCATCAGTTTGGCATCCAACTCTAGATTTCAGCTCAGGTCATGATCTTAGGGTCATGGAAGGAGCACTGCATCAGGCTCCACGCAGAGTCTGTTTGTCCTCCTCCTTCCGGTCCTTCCCCCTCCTCCCAATAAATCAATAAATAAGATCTTTTAAAAAAGAGAAATTTAAGATAAAACTATTTAGGAGTAAAAGGCCATGGTGTGTGAAACTTCCTTCAAATGATGATAGAGAGAGGGAGAGAAAATGAATGATAAATAGGGTAACGTGTTAGGAATAGCTGTATCTGGTTTAAAAAGGTATGAATGTTCTTTATACTATTTTTATTCTTGGCTACTTTTATGTAAATTTAAAGTTACTTTCAAATGAAAAGTCTACAGAAAGAATTATCCAGTATATATTTTTAGGTTTAAAAAATGTAGTACAGCGTATTTATATTGTTCTCTTACTTGCTCAAAAATGAATATAAACACTAAGATATACACTCATCAATACACATGAAAGTGACTGGAAAGGTACATATAACAGGAAAATGTTATTGGCATTTGCTTCTGGGTCAGAAGCTATATATCTAGATGGGAGAGAGACCTACTTTTCAACATAAAATCCTTTTGCAATTTTTGAATTAACAACAACAAAAAAAGCACGGGGTACCTGACTGGTTCAGTCAGTAGAGCATGTGACTCTTGATTTCAGGGTTGGTTGTGAGTTCAAGCTCTATGTTAGGCATGGAGCTTACTTAAAAAAAAAAAGAACCCATGCACTTTTTAAGTGAAAAACAAAGATAGTTTAATTGCCTAATATATTATCCCTGTCTTTACATTGGTCTAGGTCCTAGAAATATAATAAAAAGTTGTATTTTGAATTACATGCCTTCAAATAGCTCATGTTCTACTTGGAGAGAGAGGGATAAGATCTTTTAATCAATGAAGAAAGTAACAGAACTAAGATGGTATTATTAAAATGAAATAAAGGGGAAAAAGTATGAAATCTTTGTTGTACATCTGAATCTCCCACAGATTTAATTACACCTCAACTAAAGCCTTTATACTTTATTTTTCTCCCTTTTTAAGAGGTTGAGTAATATTTTCCCACTACTTGCCACATAAGGACATTCTAAGGATGAACAAGATCCTTTATGGAACCTCTTGAACTTTATTTGGAGAGAATAGAAAATTACTATAAACAGAATATTATTGTCAGCTTTGAAACATGCTCAAGTGAAGGAAGGAAGGAAAGAAATAAAAGAAAAAAGAAATAGGCCTTCTTAAAGTCTTAAGATTTTTGCCAGCTCTCTGAAATTTCTGTGTAATTTGGCATTTTATAGGAAATATAGTCATGTTCTTTCCTCCACAGGCTTCCATTAAGGCAAATTTTCATGTTATCAAAGCCAGATTTATTGAGACATCCAGAAGGGGATGACTTTGGGATGATTACCTTGCAGTTATTCCACTGATATTGAATCAAAGTTTGCTATGGTTTCTGACAACTCTTTTGGAACATGTCCAGTTTTAATAATGCAATTGCTGTGGAACATTTCCTAAAGGAAAAAGACAAGAACATCAGCAGAACACCACTATATAAAAACAAAGTTAAAAGATTGTGTGCAGAAAGGAAGTTAAGGGTCAACCTATAAGATCTCAAAAGCAATAAATTCCAAGTTTGAAGTTGAAACATAGGTCTTAGAGTTTCCCATGGCACTGAGTGTTACTGTTTGTGTTGAGCAATTTTTAAATGTTATTCTATAGCCCCAGAATGCATGAGGCCTGCCAGAAATTAACAATTTAAAATGTTTTAAATTAACAGTAAGTTTGCATAGTACTGTTATCTTTTTTTTTTTTTTCCAAAGGCTTTCACATTTATTATCTCATTTGAAAGCCTTTGCTGCTGGTTCAATGGCCTTTTCCCTAAATCACATCACCTCTCCAGTTACTTTTTCATTCATCTTGTGACTGAAAAGTACACTGTAATTGTAACCATAAATAATTCTGTATTTTATTATAGTGCTGGATGGAATATTGATTATTGAGTATAAAGGCTTAACACTTTGGAGGTGGCATACAATACAAATCTGGATGTGCTGCAAAGCTGTTTCTGTGCTGTCCAGGTTTTCTAGCACATCAGAGCTCTCCCTTCAGCAACAGCTTTGTGACTACTGACCCCAAAACATGGAAGCTGAATTCAAATAAACTCTACACTGCATGTGCCCACATTTGCGTGGTAACACCCCTTTTTTCATGTTTTGGTAAACTTGAGGAATATAATAGAAAACATCGAATACTGTAGCAAAATAAAGCAGAAGAACATGAAAATGTATAAAACAGAACAAGATAAACTCAAGACAATGAAATGCTTTCAGTGATGGATCATTCTTTGCAAAGAGCTCATAGCATCTTGTATGTGTTTAGACTTTTGTATTGCTTAACTCCACAGTGTACCAACCGAGGACAAGCTGTGCCAACTATGATATTTAGGACTTGCAAACCCTTTAATTGGAACTCTCTACTGGAGAAGGAAAACCATTAATGCATTTGATCATGACTTCCTAATGCTATCATACATTCACATAGCTTTCAAGAAGTAAAGAGAAATGACTAACCTGCAGCTCCATCACATTATTATTGCCTAAGCATTGATTTTGTAAGAAATGATAACTAAAAGTGACCACAGATTTTGCAAAATAATTCTCTGTATTTCAAATAACTCTGAAACACAGCATGAATATTTTAAGCTCGGCTTACACAAGATGCCAAGCCACAGAATAAAGAGGAAGGAAACAGTAAGCCAGGAAGCAAACTTTGTTTCATAGGAAATGAAAATTATAAAATTCATGGTCATCAGATAAAACATTGTTAAGAACCGCCTAGGTATTGTAACCATTTGATGCTGTAAAGTAGGCCTGTCTCATAAAATATGGAGGAAACAAATTCCTTGTCCTTCAGGATTGCAATATAAAATATTTATAGATTAATTGTTATAGTTAACTTTTTTGGGAGAGAGAGCTCTTGAGTGACGGGAGGTGAGGTGAGGTGCGGGGGCAGAGTGACAGAGACTCTTAAACAGATTCCATGCCACTAGCAAGGAGCCCATCTCGTGGCTCCATGGCAAGACCCTGACTGAGATCATGACCTGAACTGAAACCAAGATTCTGGCACTTAACGGACTGAGTCACCCAGGCACCCCTGTTATAGTAATTTTATGACATCCTTTTTAATAGATAAATATCTATTTTCTATCTTCCTTAAGGCCATATCTCCTGATTCATGTTTTCATGAAAGCTTATTTTATTTTCAAGGGACCATGAGCCTCAAAAAACTTAAAGAAAATTAGCATTTTCTCCTAACATATAAATTTTGCACAATGTTACCTCTCCAACTTCATTTTCATGGAGATATGAATAAAGAAAAGTTAAACCTGTGGTGGCAATGGTTTTCGTCTGCTCATAATGTTTGATTAAAAGAAAAGGTTTTAATTGATTTTTTAAGTTGCAGAAATAAATGTTTTGTTTATTTTACTATGGCTTAATATATTGTAGAGAATGATTTTCATGTTATAACTAAGATTTGTATGATGTTTACACTGTGCCAGACACTGTGTCAAGCATTTCACAGGCACTTTTTTCTGAACCCCACAACAATCCTCAGAGTTGTAAATGATTTATTATCACAATTTTATTGATCAGAAAACCCAAGATTAGTTAGGAAGGTCACACTGCTGGTGAGGGATGGAACTGGGAAACAAGTTAAAAGTTGTTTACCTCTCTCCAGAACTTATGTACATACTGTTATATTAAATAAATGGCCATTTTCCTCTTTTGCATGTGTTTATGTGTGTGTATCATGTGTGTGAGTATGTGAATTTTCTACATTCTTATCGTGTTTATATTAAGCTATATATCCTTACTGTTTCTACTTTCTCTGTATGGTATGGTATGTGTGTGTATAATGTTTTTTTAGAGAACAAGTTAATGGGACATGGAACATACTTCTCTCCTTCGAAATAAAGCCTTTTCCAGTTAGACAAATCTAGCGGAGATTTTTTGGAAATTATCTCTGAAATTATTTACCAGGATAATCACAGTGAATAACTCTGCTTCTCAGACTCATGGCTGCAGAATATTTTTTTAAAAAAGATTTTATTTATCCATTTGGCAGACAGAGATCACAAGTAGGCAGAGAGGCAGGCAGAGAGAGAGGAGGATGCAGGCTTCCCGCTGAGCAGAGAGCCCGACATGGGGCTCGATCCCAGGACCCTGGGATCATGACCCGAGCCGAAGGCAGAGGCCTTAACCCACTGAGCCACCCAGGTGCCCCAGAATATTTTTGCTTATATTAAACCGCCGACTTCCGTTGCCTCCAGCCACCAGTTTCTGTGTTCTTTCAAGTTGAACTTGAGATGGTCCCTGAATCATTTAATCAGTCAACCTGTTTGCAATTATACCATTTTAACTGACTCTATAAGAGCTCTTAGCCCCCTGTTCCCATCCAGAAATCTCATACATTTGTGCAGTAAAGAAGCTTCTTGTGTGTGCCATTGATTTCAGAACTTGAACAGTGGCAACTTTCTTGATCATGGTTTTGTATTGGTCATGGTGGTTGACTCCTTGAAAGGCATTTCTCCTTCCCCCATGATTAGTTTCCTCTGTCTTTGTAATCATATTTCCCCTGCCAAAGATTTACAAATGAAACTGGGACTTATAGAGTATGAGTGGAAACCTGCTGTGACGAGAGTGGAGCTGTTGAGATTTCTTTTTCTTAAAATAGAGACACAGAGATGATGAAATCCCTTTTGTGGAAATGGTGTGAATGTCTTGCCAACTCTAAGTAGTCAGAGGGCCAAGCCAATTAGCGTAGGAGGCCTGAGCACTGGAAAGAATTCAAAGCTTTGAGTCCAGGTCTTTTCATTCAACCAACCCTGAAAACTGCCTCCCTCCAGACTATTAGGTGAAACTTCACCTCACATTATTTTCTTGTCTTGGCATGGGAAGCATATTTACTTTCAGTGACTAAGATGCATACGTTCCTGTGATATCAGTACCACATGTACGAACTCACATTTAGAGTGACTATAAATTAGATCTTTCGGTCTCCTGCAAAGACAGGTTATTTTTTTTTCTAGAACCATGACACAATGTTCTATTAATCTAAGAGTGTATCTCACATTATGCTGGCTTTCTATTACATACATTGACTCAAGTTTTTGTTTCAGTGGCTGGTCTTTAATTCACATCACAAATGTTTACTGAACAACAACTTTATTCCAGGCACCACACTAAACTCTAAGAAAAAAATAACAGTGACTAAGACCCAGCACTGACCTTCCAGAGTCACTCTTTAGTGAAAGAGGCAAGTACTTACTTAGGAGTAGTTATAAGGTACTGTGACATTCACAGAAAGAGTGCTTAACCTAGTCTATAGCATTAAGGGAAGGTTTTCTAAAGAAGTGATTTCTAGGCTTAGATTTTAAAAAATGAGTCAGAGTTAGCCAAGTAAAATATATGACATTTATATAGTATATGCAAACACTCAGAAATAAGAGAGAAAAATCCACAATGATCAATCTGCAAAAAAGTCAGTATGAGAAAGGCATCGTTAGGTGACAGAGGCTGGGAGCAAAGGAGCAGAGGGAAAGATGCAGCTGGCAGGAAGGAGACGAATTATTACAAAATGGGCTTTGTAAAGCCTTAGTATGAAGTTTGTGTTGTCACCATTATAGAAGAGGAAGTCACTGGAGAGAGTTTTAGTTTCGTTAAAGGAGTGACATGAATATGTTTACATTTGAGGGGAATAAATCCCTTTTGATTTTCTCCTGATGGGATGGAAGTAGACGGCTTTAAAACAGACATGTCAGTCAGGTGTATGCTGAGTTACTGAGGAAAGAGATGATGAGGCCTGAACAGAGATTGTGCTGTGGGGAAGAAGAGAAACACACACACACACACACACACACACACACACGTGAGCAAGTAGAGTGAAAGGAAGATGCCTGATTCAATTGCATAATGTAGGCTTGAGTTCATGAGAAAGAGCTGCTCTGGGAATCCTAAAGATATAAATAAACAAATGGAATTCTCTGAAATATCTCAGCAATGTAAGAGGAGAAAAAAATATTCAGAAAGTGGAGAAGAACTAAGGGTGAATCTTTGAAAAATATCAATGTTTAGCAAAGGCAGAAGGAAATAAAAGAGGATAGCGCAAATAAGAAGACAAAAAAACTAAGGGAAAAGTAATATAACAGGAGGTAAGAGAAAAATCACGGAAGTTGGAGGAGGCCATAGCATCATATACAGGGTCAGTTTATGTGAGGGGAGAACAGCAACAGTGGGAAGTGTCTATCGGTGTTAGCAAAAACGAGGTCATTGGTGACCTTGGGAGTAGCACTTTCAGTGGCATAGTGTGGAAACAATACCAATTAGCTCAGGTTTAGGAATGAATTAGAGGTAGATTGAGGGAGACAAAACTCAAGCAACTAATGTGAAGGGAGAAAGGGAGGGCATTAAGTAAAGAAGACAACCGGTGTCGGCCAAGAGCCCTGTGCTGATATATGAGTAGTCAAGAACTCTGACTGTGTACCCAAGAACTGTCAATGCAAACTGGGGCTTATGCTTGCATATACTGCTTGCCAGAAACAGATTGGTACCTATTTTGCATTTAGAAAGATACTTAAACCACAACGGCATGCTGACTCAGCAAAGTGCTTCATACTTGATGGAGGGTTTCTCTCAAGTGTGCATGCAAAATACAGTCTTAGGCATGTGGTCATTTCTCAGTAAACATCCACATCATGTGGTTAAAGGACTGGGTCCATCGATCTTGGGTTGCCTATCACTTTGTGAAAATCAATTCAAATCCTTAGTTTTCTTTCCTTACAGTTTTTTTTTTCCCCCTGAGACCCTTGTCCTGTATCTGTGTAAGATAAGATTGTATCAATTTCTATTTGAAATAGTTCAATTTAAATATATTATTTTCAGACGTTCTTTAGAATATATCTTTCAAGAAAATATGCGTACATGTTTTTTAATGGAAAACTAAATCAGATGGGTTTTCAAAGTGCACTGTACATATTAAATAAGAAACTTCCATCTTAGCCCACCTTCATGCCTTTTTTATTGTTATTACTATTGCTATCATAATCACAAATTATTTTGGGTACAGGAAAAAAAAATAATCGTTATCAAGTGAGAGTAGCCTGTTCAGCCAGGTTCAGATAAGAGCACTTAATTAATTATTTATAAAATTCATAGATAAACCCATATGAATTAGAAAATAATCACCAACTGGTAAAGCCATAATGAAATAGAAAATAGTTGTGTTTAACTGATTCTGATAGTTAGAAATGCTACAATTATGATTTATACATATATTTCAAGAATTTTATTTCATAGGGAAAATTTATGAAAGTTTACATAACTGAATCATGGAATACTACATCATAAACTAATGATGTACTGTATGGTGACTAACATAACGCAATAGGAAAAAAAAGAAAGATTATGTAATTTAAAAACAAAAAAAGAGTTCATAAGTTATTTAGACAAAATTTGTGAATATTGTTGGATGTTCATACCATATATATTTAAAAGGTCATCCCCAATCATAAGAAAAAGGATAAACTATGAAATAAATGAAATTGTATTTTTCTGCTTTGCTATTATCAAGAACACTTAATTCACCCTTCTTTCTAGTCATAGCAGGAAGAAATTGTCCTGGAATTTACCAACAAACACCAAGGCCTTGCTGATACAACTGCAAAACCTAACAATTCAAAAGGAGATTGAAAGTTCCACTTTTTGAAATACAGCGAGACTGTCACCTGTCAAAGGCTGTACTTTTGGAGTCCTTGTAATAAAGGTCTGGGCAGTAACCTAATATGCAATTAACTTCCAAGTGTCTGCCAGCCCACAATATTGGTTTTGCTTTAAATGTGTTGAGTACTAAGCACCTGAATTGCTTCCAGGTTCTTTTTGCTTATGGGGTAAGCACTGAAACTTTATCATAGAAACTTAGCTTTTGAAAATAGACTCGCATATAAGCGGCTTAAAGAGGAAATTGTTCCCTGCAAAGTATGACTTTCTTTGCTAAAACAGGTTTAAGTCACATTGAGCAGCAAGGGCATTAGTCGTGCAAAAATCCCAAGATTACATGACATATGTTATAACAGAGTAAATCTAGATCTAAAAATCTGTAACAGAAAAACCTACTTAGATTCCTTAGTTAACAATCTTTATTACTCAGCCCCTGCTCCGCTGCTAACACATTACAACTCTCCTTTGTACAGTTTATTAGATCCACATCTGTCATTGAACATTATAGGTAATGCCACATTTTGATTGCTGTACCGGATTGGGGTGTGTTTTCTCCACATAACATCAACACCCCACAGGGGTCTGTCATAGGTGTCCAATATTAGTGAATGGTGACATCCCTTCCTCAAAATTCTCACTTCTCACTTGCAAAAGTCATTGCCTCCTCTTATCCAGCTGCCAGCGACTTCTTTTGCTTTCCTCCTCGATACACATAAATATGTACATACACATTCACTAAATCAGTACTATATGGGCAGGGGACACCCTCTTTCTTTACTTCGCATTTCTTTTCACTAGATTAAAATATCAAATAAGTAGGCACTCTTCTAAACTATGTACATGTTTTACTTCATTCATCCATACCGTAGCCTCCTGAGGTTGGTGTAATTTCCACCATGTTCTTATAAAACCACCGAAGAACAGAGAGGAGAGTAAATAGCCCAAGAACTTTTGGTCAATAGCCTCATCAGAGTTCAAACCCAGATGCACTGGACTCAGATCCTGGGCGCTAAACACTTTGCTTTACTGCTCGTCCTTCCACATCTCACCCCGCCTGAAGTAGTTGGTGATAGGTCTTAGGTCAATTTATCCAAGAAGAAATTTCTTGAACCTTATGTGAATTTTGTCTGAGTCAAGCACACACAAACACAAAGAGAATATTGAGCTAATACTGGTTTGTTAAATAAGCATGTAACATTTTTTAAAGATTTTATCTATTCATTTGATAGAGAGAGATCACAAGTAGGCAGAGAGGCAGGCAGAGAGAGAGGGGGAAGCAGGCTCCCTGCTGAGCAGAGAGCCCGATGTGGGGCTCGATCCCAGGACCCTGGGATCATGACCTGAGCTGAAAGCAGAGGCCCAACCCACTGAACCAACCAGGCACCCCTAAGCATGTAGAATTTTTAACTCTAAAATTTTTCCACAAAGAGAAATAGAGAAATGGGACTGTCTTGCTAAAAATGGCAAGCTTCAGGAAGTCAATTAACCTCTTTAAGATTTGATTGCCTAACTTCTAATATTTGTCTTTGGTTAAAAGTTTGTTGTTTGGGATTAAATAATGCAATTGATGTGCATGTTCGTTGTCAACTATAAATTCCTAATAAATGTAAAATACAAATGAAAAATAGCACTTTATAATGTTACCAAAATAAAAATGAGAATTCTATAATATATGAGTTAGGCAAATCTAATAGAATTTCAAGTAAGAAATGTATAAATATCCTTTAAATCACTTCCCACATATTCAGGAGTCAAATACATGGGTTCTGAGGGTTTTTTTTTTTTTCAGTTCTATTTAGTAACGTAAAGGCATTATTTATTAGCATTTAGATTATGATGATTCTTATACATATTTGATTTCCAGACCTAGGCTCTTTTTGGCTAATTAAACACATTGCTTCACAATGACCCAGTTCCCTTCTAAATGTTACATAGGTAATTAGATAGAAGATTAGAAAGGCAGGACATAACCCAGCAGTTAGGTACTCATATAATAAAGCAAGAGTTTCACATATTTCCCCAAATATATGAAAATACACACACACACACACACACACACACACAGGCGCGCGCGCGCGCACACACACACGTATCAAAATATTTTTAATGAGTCTTGCCTAAGGATAAGTTATCTTTTAGCTTAAAAATTGCTTGGTGCCTGAAACATTCTCTTGTCAACTATGTGGAAAATATCATCCCTGCCACTTCTTAAGCAAATAATTTGCTAAAGGGCATGTTTTAGAGAGTTTCTATTAGTAGGAAAAAATCTGATTTATAATCTCTATAGATTTCTAACACATTATATCTGATAACCAGAACCATCGAGGATGCTAAAACTTTAGGCATAAATTTGTGGACAGGACTTTATTTCGATTTGAGCAGGCTCTTCTACCACCTCAACTGTAGTAGACATCCATTAGTGTTCGTGATTGTGTTGACCCTGAGAAAATGCAGTAAGGGAGGGGATGACCTGTTCATAATGTAATGGAAATTACTTTTCCCGTTCGACACATAAATTAGGAAGAAAGTAAAAAAGGGGGAGTGTTTGAAGTAGACAGTCATCTGCTAAAGGTCAAATTTCCAGAGACATCTTTGCTACAACTCTGGGGAAAGATATTACTCCAAGTCCTTTCTTTCCTCCTGCAGATGGCAGGGGTAAAGTTCCTTTTGTGCTGCTAAGATTTTTTTTTCTTTTGGAGTGTTCCCACATAAACACCTGAAAATGCAGTTTGTTGTTGTATTTTCAGTTCTTTTTCCTGATCAGAATAACCATATCTGGGCATCATTAGCTTCTTCTTTGTGACAAATTCTGATTTTCTACTATATAATTAGATAACTTACACTGGACACATTTTGTTTTTTTCCCCACAGATAACTTAGACCTTAGATAACAGAGAACTGAAATTCATGGGCATAAGTATTGTAATTTAAGTGCTAATAATATCTTTGAGGTAAAGGATGAATGAAACTGAAAAGGTCAAAACCTATTTGACTTTCTTTAAATGTTTGATAGCTTGTTTACTTAAATTTATTCTACTTGAAATGCCAGTGCATTTGCCCTTTTCATGTAGATTGTCGGGCTCTTCATTAATTTTTTTTTTCTGACATCATTCACTCTAACACATTATACATTGCCCAGTATATCTATGTCTTCATAAAAGTCAAGAGGTGATTCCTACCTTCAAATAGCAAACAGTCTGGTGAATAGAAACAATCATGTGTAAAAGCATGTATTGGCCACAGTTTTTAGTAACTTTTTATTAACTCAACACACAGTTATAAGGAACGCATTATACACCAGGTACTGTTCTAGGATCTGGACACACATCAGTGAATGAAACATTCAAAAATCCCTGCCCTTCTGGGTAGCTTTCATACTAATGCAGAACAATTACACTGTTTTAGATTCTGATCAATAAGAGTGACATCTCTTCCCATGGGAATTTTCCAGGGTATAGGTAGGCAGAGATGGAGATAGAAGAGAAATAATCTCTTTTCTCTGCAATCGGGACAGCATTTTGTGTGGCTTATATCAAAGACTTCTACACAATCATATTGTGCTTTTTTAATACTGTGTTTGGCTACTATTCTATGTAAGATTATATTGTGTTTGTATAAGTAAAGTATAATAGCATTTCCTACTGTATAAACCAAATTCTCCTGCATCACTTTTACCATAAAGCTTCTCCTGACTGTCCCTAACAGAAGTCAATCCATTCTAATTTAACCCTTTAAAAAAATCTTTTTTTTATCATGCCCATTTTGTGTTTAATTATGTATTCCCTTACACCATTATTAAATTTCAAGCTACCTGCAGGCATAAACTATGCAGTGTCATCACTCTACTATCTCTGAAACCTAACAGAGGTCATGGCTCATACTGAATAAATATTTGCTAGGCCAAGTTGAAATACAACCAATCTAAATTTGGCATTAGAACAGAGAACATGCATAATTCATGTACAATAGTCTCCATTCCTTGTCTCTAATCCCCAGTTTAAATTTCAGTGTCATTTTGAATCACATGTGTTTGTGTCCACATAAATACTTTAATACCCCCCATAGTTTCCCAATATATTAGGTATAAAACTATAATTTCTACTCTCTAAAACTGAACTACTTCCCCAAGATAAAAGAGGAAAAAAGGAGGTAAAAACATATTATTTATAGTGCTGACGTAAATACGATTTAAAACATTAATGGATTCATATTTTAAGAAATATGCGTTTCTAAAATTATCTATATTGTATTTTCTGAAGACATGTACTTATATCATTGTATAAGAGAGTACAACTATAATTAATTATCCATTATTTAAATTTTATTATCCATTTACTTTCCAATATATTTGGTATTCTGTGGTCATTAATATTTAGATTGCTCACTAACTTATAGATAATACCATTTATAGTACATGAAGCAAAATTAGGAAAAGCATCAAGCTAATTATTTTCTCTTTCCAATCTGCATACATTTCATGATCTCTCTAGACATAAGAAGCCAGAGTTCACATTTTCTCCACAATGGCTTTGATAATCCTTGATAATATTCACTAGCTATAGTGGAGATTTGTTCCCCAAGGATTTAGTCAGTTGACAGGCTCTGTTTGTTTAGTTTGACTTTGCTGATCTTAACAAAAATTAATTATCCTCACTGTGGTGAATATATAAGTATTATGATAGCTTACATCTATCTGTTCCTTGCTAACTAAATGTTTTTTGTTCGTTTGTTTTAAACAGGAGTCTTAAATACATAAAAAATAAAAAGCAGGGCTTACTGGCATAAGAAGTCTGTATAAAAAATGATAAATCCTTATTCCTTCTGTTTTGTAGAGAAAATTTGGGGAATAAATAATACAGCATTCACTCTTTAGTGCAGATGAATCATGTGAATTTGAGATTACTCTTATTTCAACTCCTCCCCCCACAATTGACCTTAAATGCTTTTTGTGATTGATTAATTGAAAGCTTAGAAACTCTCTTTGGGCATTCAGAGGGCTCTTCCTAGTTCAAGCCAGAGATTTTTATTCCACTGGTTAAAGGAATATTTTTATAAAAAGCATTTATTGTGTGCCTTTTAGATGTGGTATAAAATGAATATTAAAAAGCATCTTAAAAACCATCTATACATAGAATGGCAGTAGACTCAGGTAAAATATTTGCCTGCTGATCTTTTTTGATTTTCCTGTTGTTCTTATTCACACGATCTTCCCTTAGGAACATTTAATTGATTCCCTTTGTTGTATCCTCCTTTTCTATTAGATTCTTTTTCCTTGCCTATAAGAAACTCAGTAGATAGAAGTGATGGTTGTGGATGTAGTGTTTCCAGAGAAAATTAGGGCCATGTGGCTCAGATAAGGGACCATGTCTTATACATCCTTTATACCCCCAACATCTAAAACAGTGCTTGATGCATCATGTAGTTCAAGTAATATTTGCTGAAGTGAGCAAGCTATACAAGATGTATGTGTGTATATATACATACATGTGTATATACAAGATGTGGGCAAGATCTACTGGAACCAGTTATTGTACTTAAAGAGAAAGAAAGGCATATGGGAAACATTAGAGTCATGAGTCAGAAACTTGGAACATGAAGTTTTCATCTAATATTAAGATGGGAAAATATTCTGGCTTGTGTTTCTACCTGTACTACAAAATTTTGTTCACTTGTAGAATAGTAACTCCAAAATATTTAGTATATTATTCCTTTCCCCAACATTACAAAATACTGTTTCTATATCAGGACAGAGAAACCTTTGGATCAGATATCCCTATTTTTTATTGAATCCTCTTAAATATATACACTGAACTATGAAAATTATGAACATTACATTCAAATGCAGACATATGAAAGATGCTAATTATGTAATGTTAAGTAAAACAATCAGGATGATATACCATGATTATAACTATATTTAGCAAGGATCTATATTTGAAAATCTATTCCAATCACATGTTAAAATAATAAAATCTGATACATGATAATAGAACTGCCTATTTAACCTACCAAGAATTTGTTTACATGATGGGCTAAGCCACTTGAAATATCAACTACTCTATCCTGAAGAAACTTGTGCCTGAGGCCAAATGGAAAGATGCTATTCTAAAGCAGTAATATTTATGAAATTCTCTACTAAGGCATTGGCGGGACATGTTGATAATTAGAAGAGTGTCGAATTGTGGTGGTGACCAGGGCAGTACATCTCTACCTACAGTTACCACTGGTGCTCATTGGAATATGAAATAGACACTCTCTGAGCTGTGAGAGGGAATTGTTCCTGGGAGAGGTGTATTTAAACGACATCACATCAGCATCTCAGCTTTATTAATGCCTGAGGCAGGCTTCAGAAGCCTTGGGAATAGAAGGAACAGTGGCATAGGTATTCTCAGAAGGTATCACAATTACAAGCCAATACTGGTCCGGAAGAAAATGATAGAAGCCAACTGGAACAGGAAGAATATTTTATAAATATGCTTGAGATATTTCCTGGGGAAAACTAAACTAGATGGGAAGGAATTCAAGGAGACTAGAGGTCCTAAAATGAATAGGGAAGGGTGATCTAGAGAAAGGCACTTTGATATGTTATTCTGACACTAGCATGATAAGATGAAACAGGAATTATATAAAATTTTTAAATGTATGGGGAAAAAAAAGAAAATTTGCAGTTAATTACCTTAAAACAATAACAATGATTATGTTGTAGAGCTTAATTTACATTTTTTTTCTATTTTACATTTTTTGTGCTATAGTTAAGTTGGTTTTCTCATTTACAAAAGAAAAAGATGCATGCATCTGCTTATATTTTTTAAAGAAACCACTGAAGGTAGTCAAGACTACTACCCTGGTCCAGATAATGTATGCTCTTATCACTTCTGCATCTCATTTCTATTTATTTGTCTCTACATCCCATTATCTCCAGTCTTAAAGAATGATTTCTTAGTGCATGATGACTTTGAAATTTTAAGTGTGAATATTTGGAACAGACTCAAGATACACAATATAAATTCATTTTTTGATTGATGGTGGGGAAATGAACTACTTTTAGGCAATCAAGTTTCTATCCATAAAGTAAATATTCCATGGGCTCCAGTAAGAACATAGACTCTCTTAGGTCCCTTCTTTGAAGTCCTACCCCCTTTACCTATTATTAGCAATTCTGTTTGATCCTACAAAAATAGATTTTGTTTTCAATATTTTTACTGAATTTGGTCACTCTCCTTTCAATTTTTAAATGTAAAGTCTGAAATAATTTGACTTGTTCTAAAATCCATGAAGTTAAGCAAATAATCCTTTCTACTAATACAAAGAAAACAATGTCTGGGCAAGGTAATGTTGCAGGAGTTTTAGTACGAGTGCTTGAATCTTGTCATCAAGATATCCAGAACATTTTCAGACATTTATGTTGTGTGCATGTCAGAGGTTTGGGATTGAGCGGGGGAGGAGAGTGTGGAGGGAGGAGTGGAAAGATGGGGATTTAGAGAAATAGGTATTAAAGCAGTTATATTTTATGCCCCAAACACTTTACCATCAGGGATGTGTTTATTTTCAGAAATATAAAGGTCCCATCTGCCATCCCTACCACAGTTGAAGGAAAACTCAGTTTAGCAAAAAAAAAAAAAAAAAAAAAGGGTAAATCCAACATACTTTTTAAGAAAGGATCATTAATTTTTGAATACTTAATAGAATATCAACACACTAAACTGTCTTCAAAAGGGTGCTTTACTCTTAGTTTTATTTTTTCCCCCACCTCTTTTGGAAAACCAAATCATCTTCCTCACTCCTTGATCCCATTTTGTAAGACTTAAATGATAATTTAATAAGAATTTTTCAGTGACAACTTTGCTCTAGGCAGGATTCTAAACTGTGGGACCATAGCAGAAAACATAACAAAGACTGTTCTTGTGGTGTTTTGAATTCTAGTGAATAAAGGTGGAAAATAACAGATGAATACTTACATCAGGTCATGACAAGTTCTAGAAAGAAAATAAAGCCAGTTAAAGGGAAAAAACTGCTATTTTAGGGAATATGTATATCAAGATCTCTCTGACTTGATGACCTTTCATCAGAGATGTGAAAGAAGTGATCCAAATATTAAGGTAAGAATATTCCAGGCACAAATAGCTAATACCTTGAAGTTGGGAATGTAATGGGAAGAACAAGGCCAAATTAGCAGATCAGGTAAGAGGTGATAGTAACATGGACTCATTGTAGAAAAGAGAGTGACCTGAAGTGCTTGAATTTGAGATGTAATATGTGGATACAGGTTCTAGTTATAGACTCAGTACAGGGCAAATCCACTATTTGGTGATTTAAAAATGAGGAAGAACCAGAAAAGGAGACTAAAAAAAAGAACTCATTGAGAGAGAAAGAGAAGGAAGAGGGTTGTATCTTTGATACTCGTAAAGAAAACAAGGAGGTAGTATCAAATGTATTACAAGCTGAGGAGTTATCAAGGACTGGGGGAAAAAAGTCGTTGGGTTGGGCAACTTAGAGGCAATTAATGACTTTGATGAGAGAATTTTCACTGATTAATGGGAACAAAGTTTATTTGGAGGGAGGTTAAAAAGAGTGGTAGAAGGGGCACCTGGGTGGCTCAGTGGGGTAAAGCCTCTGCCTTCGGCTCAGGTCATGATCCCAGAGTCCTGGGATCGAGCCCCGCATTGGGCTCTCTGCTCCGCGGGGAGCCTGCTTTCTCCTCTCTCTCTCCGCCTGCCTCTCTGCCTACTTGTGATCTCTGTCTGTCAAATAAATAAACTAAAATAATCTTTAAAAAAATAATTTAAAAAAAAGAGTGGGAGAATACACGGTGAAGTAATGAATACAGACCAGTCTTTAGAGAACTTGTGTGCATCCCTGTCTGTTTCTGTAAACAGGAGCAGGAAAATGGACCACTAGTCAGAGTGAATGGTGGAGTCAGAAGAGGTTCCTTTAAAGGTGGGAGACATTACCTAATATCTATATTCTGATGTGAGCATTATAGGAGAAAGGGGGGTGGGAATCATCAGTAACTGGAAAGGGCGAAGCCAATTACAAAACAGATGCCCAAGATCATGTGTAAGGGGATGAAACCCAGACCATTATACAGAGGAATTGGTCTTCGGCACAAGATCCCTTCAGTTTAACAGGAGAAAAGACAGATATGAGGTTCAGTATGTAGGTAGATTGCGGACTTGGTGAGTTGGGTTGAGATGAGGGATATTAATCTAAAAGTACTCATCTGATTTCTCTAATTTTCTTGCTGAAATAATGGAAAAAGTATATGCAGTGAGACTGAGAAGAGAAAGGAAATGTTGGAGGCATAAGAAGATAGAAATATAATTTTACCAGAATTGAATTATTTCCAGGTGTTAGGAAGGAAGGGAAATAAGCAAAGGAATTGACACACAGTTCTTCACAAGCCAAAACAGATCCCTAGGAAGCCTTTATGCACCGCATTCCAACCATAGAGAATGTTTTCTTATTCTTTAAATATGTCTCATGCCCAAGGTCTCTGAAAATTCTGTTGTTCTTATATAAGAACTATGTAACTTTTAATCCTTAAAACTCAATTTAAATTCCAGGAAGCCTTTCTTGTTCAGATCTTAAACTTGCTCCTATCATAAGCATTCATTATATTATATTGTACCTACTTTTTCCCTTTTTGTCAGCAGACTGTATATTTCTCACACGATGGCATCATATATCCAGTAGCTATGGGTAAAATATTGCATATGTTAAAATTACGTAGAACCATTATTACATGCAGGTGATCTTGTTTTGTTTTGGGTTCTCCCTCCCACAAAAGTTTAATTCAATGAGTACCTACACATTTGCATAGTAAATTTGTTTTTAGAATTATGTGTTGAATTTACAATTAGGAATTATTAAACAATTTATTTTTTAATTTAGGCTTCATGTTAACATCTGCACACAGGAGAATACTAGTTCAAAAATGCAAGTCTCCTTTGCAATACATATAGATTAAAAAAAATAAGAAAAGAAAGAAAAACAAACAAATCAAAACAACTGAGAGGTATGAAAGGAATAATAATGATAAGAAAATTTCAAAATCTTAGAAGTTCATTATGAGTTCAATTATTTCTGAAAAGATTAAAATTAAGTATAATCCATCTCCTAGCTAGCAGAGATTTTTTATAATGTTCCATAATTAACTCAAACATGCTATTCAGATTTTGACTTTCATACAAATATAAAGGTATAATTTAGATGGGTAGAAACAGGTTTGCAATAAAACAATATGACAATAAGAGACTTTTTTATTTCATTCAATGTCAGGAACATATAATAGAAAAATCTGTCACTTTTGATGGAGAACAGAGTATAATTAAATTTAGTCTTACTTGAGACCTTTGTTTCAATTTGATTTTCATTTAACCGAAGATTTCTGCTTAGTTTAAAAGCTTGTAAATTTTGTTTTCTCATATACACAAAGGGATACTTTTAAAGTACCATGCCTGATTTTTAAATATACTTTCAGTTTTATAGTTTTCCTTAAATTAGAGCTGATTCTCTTTTAAAAAAGGAGACATGTATTTCAATTTCTTACTTTGATTTCTCAGAGATCTTATATTTCTGGCTTTTATACTGGGGATTATGCGTGTACGATATATATTAGAGCAGAGTTTCATTGGGAATTCCTATTTCTGACTTACAAATTGTTTATCACAAAGTCACATATAACAATCTCTAATGAAAAGAATTTATTGCAAATACTAGTCTCAGGATTGTGTGTGTGTGTGTGCACGTGTGCATGCGTGTATACTGTTGAACAAGATGGAGGATGCAAAGATTACCCACTTGTAATAGAAGAATCTCTCTTTTTCCTTTATGATACAACCATAGTGACTTCCAGAAACTAATTACCTAGGGGCGCCTGGGTAGCTCAGTTACTTAAGCATCCAATTCTTGACTTCAGCTCAGGTCATGATCTCAGGGTCCTGGGATGGAGCCCTGTCTGGGCTCCCCACTGAGTGGAGAGTCTGCTTGTCTCCCTCTCCCTCTACTCCTCCCCGTCTGCTCTCCCTCTCTCTCTCTAATAAATAAATAAGTTTCGGTAAACAATAACCTAGAAATTAAGTCATACAAATACAAAATGTACAGCTTGTGGGAAAAGGAATGACAGTGATGGTATACATATATCTATGGACAATTTTTAATTTGAAATATATTTATATCCTAACTTACTTCATAATGCATTGTAGGAAGATCTTGTATATTATAGCATTTTTATAAAAAATAATCCCAACTCCATTACTCAAAATCTACTGTAGAGTTCTTCAAGGTTTAGGAAATAGAGGTAAATCATGAAGATATTTCTATGTCATAGAATCTGAGAATAGACTCTACAAGAAACTGATATGATACAATTTGACCTAACTTTAGAAGCAGATCATTGGGTTCAAATAAAAGAAACTCACATTTATAATTCAGCAAATATTCATTGTGCATATATTGTTTCAGGTATTGCTCTAGACATCAGGAATAAAACAATGACCAAGACAGACAAGGTCCCTCCTCTCATAAAACTCAAAATGCAAGTGGAGATAGACTATAAATAAAAGCAGATGGTGACAAATATGCTGAAGACAATACAATAGGATAATGTGATAGGAACTGAATAGCATAGGTGACCTAAAGAACAGAGAATGATAAACATGATCCAGAAGGAAAAGGGTCTCTGCAGAGGACACAAGAGATGCAAAGGCACAGAAATGAAGAGCAAGCTGGAAAAGTTATAGAAACAGAAGAATTTAGGATAACTGGATTATAGTGGGTAATTGGAAAAGTCGTCAGAGATAGAGTCACAGAGGTGGGGCCAAAAAGAAAATAAAACAAAACATAAAAGTATGGGATACCCTATAGAATGCAAGGGCAACTTAAGTTTCAGCATAACCTGATCCATATTTACAAAGATCACTTCAACCCTCAGATGGGGAATGAATTACACAGGCACCTGATGGAAGCAGAAGGACCACTTACAGTAGTCTAGTAAGGGGTAATGGGGATTTGCTCTTAGTTACATAGATGAAGAAAATTGAAACTTGCTCTAAAAGTTTTCTTTCTATATCTCCACATAATCTAATTGTCATTTTCAAATTGCTCTGATGGGAGTATCTCCTTCCCTTTGGACTTTGATTGGATGGGCAAAACCCTGTTAAGCACATACCATGCAGCCCAACATGGTATGGAACACCTAATATTGGTCATACAATTTTTCAATAAAAAAATGGTTCAGATGGATATCGTAATTTCTTTTAATTAATCCGTGCTAGAGATTCAGTAAGTATAAATTCTTATAGTGGTTCTTTTAAGTTTGGAGATTAATTGTATAACTTTTACATATAGTAATGAAAGGACATATTGCGGTGTTATCCATTATTTCTATTCACTGTGAAGTTTTAAACTATTTTATTAAATGCCAAAAGAGATATTTACTTTCTTGACTTACCATATGGTACCACCCTGACTTTACCACTGTGCAGTCATTTTGCCCCATATCTGTGAATCAATCTCTTGCAGTGATGCCCAGTAAGAGCAGCCTTGAATAGGAAGAGCAGCAGCAGTTTTTGGGAAGCAGCATTAGGTCTCAAACTCACTTTTGGAAAGAACTTGACAAGTGCATGTTTCTGTCCCCAATTGATCTGTCAATTTAGATCACTGATGCCAAAAACCAGAAAGGCAAAGTTATCAGGAAATCTCGAGTAAATTAGAAAGATGTCCTCCAGCCACAAACTCTCTTATCCTTCAGCACACAAAGCTAATGTTCCAAGAGTTTAGCTATTGAGCTGGTAGAGGCGATGTCACACCCTGAAGTCCATGGGGAGCCATGTCAAGCTGAATCCACAGAACATACTCTTTAATGCTTGCTTTTAAAGACACAGTAAAGGAACTTATGCTGCAACTTATAAAAACAATAATCTCACTAACAAGCAGTGAGTCCCTTTCTTTATGGGTAACTATTTAAATCTTTCATATAACTATCTTTAATATAAATTGATATTGAAATGTCAGTCGGATGGTAAAAGTAAATTCAAATAAACAAATACAAATGAAAATTTCTGCTGTACCCATCTTTTTTTTTTTTCCCCCAGTTCTGGCATGATAATGTCACAGTGAGTTTTTTTTTCTTCTGTGGGAGAATGACTATACCTACTTTTCAGTGATGCTGTTTTGTTCAAAGATATATATCCTCTGTATTTAAAAATGTGATAACAAAGAAATATTTGATAAGAAGTCTAATACAAGACTAACTACCCTTGGGTGAAGTAGATTACATTGTTTATAGGGTTGTTTCATATGTGCTTTGATGAAACATTATTGAGATGGAGGAAAACCTATGCTTATTTGAAAAGGATGGCTTAATGGATACGCAAATGAATGACTTCTCTCTTCCTCCTTCCCTTTCTCCTTCTCCTTCTCTTCCTTCTTCTTCTTCTTTTACCTCTATACGGCCATAAAAAAATGATAGTTCTAGGGTTCCAATCTTAAAACCTAGGAAAATAATTAGTGTCTTTCTCTGATGAAAATGTTAGGAGGTAGATTATGATTTTTTCCTTTCTGGAGAAATCCAAAGCTCTGAAAAGATACCTGGACTATTAACTACTAAGCCACACAGCAGCTCGAAAGCTCAGAGAATAAACATGGATCTGGAGATAGTTCCCGAAAGAATTCTACTTTGTAGACAAAGAAAATGGATGAGATCACATCAACAGGATTCACTTTTCAACAGGTGCCAAAATAGGATAAATTCATGTAAGTAGAGAGGAAACTCCTGTCAAGTCAAACCTTGTCTGAGTTAGCTCCTGTGGGGGAAGGACATGAATAATAAATGAATAGTAAAAAAAAAAAAAAAAATAGTAGAAAGAGTTGGAAAGACATTAAAGAGGCAAGCAATTAAAGGTAAGACCACGTTGAGGTCAGAAATAGCTACAAGATGTTTTCTTTCAAAGACAAATGGAAGCAAAGAGGCATATTTCCATATGTTACTACCAGTCTCTCTGATCATTCTGAGTTAGGTGTCTGTTCTCTATGTTCTCAGAAAACTATGTTGATATACTCATCACTTTGTATCATATCGCTGCCTTACCTCCCTCTACAATCAGATTAGAAGCAACATGAAGTCTGTTATTTCTTTATCCCCAGTGCCTAGCACAAGATATGGAATACAATAATTATTTATCAACTATCTGTCAAATCAATGAGCCAGGTTTAAAGGTATTATCCCGAGAGAGAGAAAGTAATCAAGTAAATATCCAAAACCTAAATAAACATTACCCCAGAGTAAAATCTGAGGTAACATGGAAATGCACACAACTGATATAATTCCAATTAAGTACAAAGATACTTGATATTATTTAGCCTATAGGTAAATGATGGTTTATAGATAAATGATAATTGTGCATAAGGTATTTTGAAATATTGAAAATAGTTCATTAATGCTTCTAGGTAATCTTAATAATTCCTAATTGGAGGCTAGTAGGCTAGAACTCAGGAAATCCATAAAAACAAAGGTCTGAAGTATCCCAAAACTTGGACTCCAAGCTGAGCTTATGGGTGAATGAATGTTAGATGACACCAGTCTCAGGGTAGGAAAGCTGCCAACATTGGGAAACAAGACAGGCTGACAACACAAAACACAGTACTTTCTAGTTAACTGATTTATTCCTAACAGTTCTGTTTTTGCAGTTTTGCACCTTGCTATCACAGAAAGTGCTAAGGAAAATTAATGAACACTGCATCTCCAAGTCAATGTTTCCCCCAAGGTGGATCCAAACATTTAAGGTGGATCCACCATTAAAAAAAAAAAATTATTTATTTATTTGAGAAAGAGAGTAAGGGGGGGCGCACAAGTCGGAGGAGGGATAGAAGGAGAGGGAGAGAGAGAAAAACCCAAGCAGGCTACCTGCTGAGCACAGAACCCAACTCGGGGCTTGATCTCACCCAGGATATCATGACCTGAGCCAAAATCATGAGTCAGATGCTTCACTGACTAAGACATCCAGGTGCTCCAACATTTAAAAAAGATATATGTTGAAAGTGAAGATTAACATTACAACTCAGTTAGGAAATACTATTGAAGAAAAATAGAGTCACCTAAGTTAAATGACTTGCCTACTATACTTATCTTCAGTGTATGTACCTGTGTATTAAATCCTTGACTCAAATAGAGTATTCTGATATTGGTAGGACATGGTAATGAAGCTAGGTAGAGAAAGTGGGGGAACAAAATGGGTTTTAAAAGAAAGGAATGGGAAAAAGTTGAATCTAAGTTTTTAGGCTTCATCTTTGAGAGAATAACAGTTATAACCTATACAATTATTAAGAGGCAAGATAGAAGGCAGGTGGGTGAGAGTATTAGAATTTCTATCTTAAGCAGAGAAATAATATTCAAAACCTTTTACCATGGAGGATTTTGTTTGTTTATAGAATAATAGAGCTCTTTATCACCTCCGTCTTTGGTGACTGAAATAGAGAACTGAGAATTTGTGGGAGTTAAGGAACAATGAAGAAGAAAATCACTTTCCTCTCATTTGGGTCACGTTAGATCCCCTTATTTCCATGCCTGCCTCCCTTGCTAATGTCTAGTCTTGATTTTGAGTCTTATGTCTACAGGAAGATGGAAAATACCATTTTTATGACAATCAAGTTGAGAAATAAAGGTTGATTTGCTTAAAAGTGGTTAAATTAATTAAACATAAGCTTGGGAAGAATTTCATATGTCCTACAGCCTGATGCTGATGCTAAGCATATTCTAACTGTTGAAAGTTTCTAAAAAATTATTGCAATTTGAACTAAATGTAAGAATCGTATGAAAAATAACTATGTCAAAAGTTGTGATATCCTTCTACTCATATTTTTCCTTGGAGAGAATTATTCCAAAGGCCAAAGAATACTGTTAAGATAATGGCTTTGAAGTTATAACTAATGATAAATCACAGTGTAGAACAATCTTTATTATACATTTTTGCAATTTTTTTCTGAAATGTACTGACTTTAACACAATGTAATATTAACCATATAGTCCTTTCAACTTCCATTAAATGTTATCTACATTCATAGAAAAAATAATGTAAATGTTGTTAATATTGTAAAATATTGGTGAATATGAAATATGAGATCACCTAAGAATATATGCATAGAATGTCATCAGCTTTCATTAGCTATATTTTCTTTAATTATAAGTAGAATCTTACAAAAATCTATTAACGCAGAGTTCTTTTTTTTTAAGATTTTATTTATTTATTTGATAGACAGAGATCACAAGTAGGCAGAGAGGCAGAGAGAGAGAGAGAGGAGGAAGCAGGCTGTCCGCAGAGCAGAGAGCCCAATGCGGGGCTCGATCCCAGGACCCTGGGATCATGACCTGAGCTGAAGGCAGCGGCTTTAACCCACTGAGCCACCCAGGTGCCCTAATGCAGAGTTCTTAAGCATACTAATAGTAATACTGTCACTTGAAGAAATGTAGTATTATATTCTAATGCAAGATTCAGATTTAAAAGGCCCATACAAATGAAAAATTGACAGTCATTTTTGAAGGTAGCACTTGAATTTGGTAAAGAAGCAAAGAGTGAATGTAGAGATCCTATCAAGTTTATTTTGTACTTACATAGCCTCTTATTGACTATTTGGATAGATCTAGTTTGGGGATAATCAATCTACTACTTAAGAGTAAAGCTAATGCACAGGGGTGCAAGAGTATCTGGCTTTGGGGTCACAAACAGACCACGTTCAACCATTCACTGCTCACAAAATCCAAAGGCAGAGGGATGAGTGGTCCTGAAGAAAGAAGGAATTTATTTCATTGAGGCCAACATGGGGGAGACAAAGAACTAGTATCTCAAAGACTGTCTTCAAAATGACAAAAATACTTCCAGGTTTATATAAGGAAAATGTGAGGCAAAGGTGGGTAGGTATGTACAGGCAGGCAATGAAGGTTAAATTGATTATTGTCTTGGAATCAATCATGTCAGGGTCTTGCTGGCTCAGGACAGTTCTTATTGCCTGAATAAGTACTTTCTGTTCCCATGAAGAGATGCTTTGCCCTCTGAGTCTTATAAGTGAGCCAAGAGGCAAGCTGTAAAGAAGAACCCAAGTAGAAAGTTTGAGGTCAAAATTGAGGCTGCTGAAGTCCTCTTCATTGCTGAAGTCCAGAGCATTAAGTACGTCGTTGAATTTGGGATGTTTGGATTAAATTGAATCCAGAGGTTTTGTCTCCAAATTGATACTATTTCAGAGTTTGGGGGGTTATCATTATGTTATCATCACATGGCAAAATTAAATAGGGAAAGAAGAATGTATTCTAGGTTATTACAATGGAGAATAGGGTTCACAGTCAGAACCCAACTATGCTGAAACAAAGGCTAGAGGGTTTTTTAAGAGCTCTGGTGCAGGGGATAAAGACCATTTGTGTTTGCTAATTGTCCCTGTCCAAAAAAAAAAAAAAAAAAAAAAAAAAGGTAAACTTCCTTATATCTTCCAAACAGAAGATAATTTACCTTAGGCTCCTACCTTTCTGGTGACTGGGAGATAGAAAGACTATCTCCTTGATGTTTACATTTCAAAGGGATGCCTCTCAGTCCTTGAGCTAGACAATCCTGAGTTGTAAATTTGGCAAGAAACTTTTTTTTTTTTAATTTTTATTTATTTATCAGATAGAGAGAGGGCACAGGAGCGAGCACAGGCAGAGGCAAAGGGAGAAGCAGGCTCACTGCTGAGGAAGGAGCCCGATGTGGGACTCGATCCCAGGACGCTGGGATCATGACCTGAGCCGAAGGCAGCCGCTTAATCAACTGAGCCACCCAGGCGTCCCCGGCAAGAAACTTTTTAAAAAGATTTTTATTTCCAAGGGGCAGAGGATTTACCATTACAATTTTTCTGATTAAATTCTCTAAGAAAACAAAAAAAAATGATCTCTGCAGTTGAATGATTTGAAATCTATAAGCGTGGGGGAGAGAGGGAGGTCAAGTTCCTAGAGGCAGAAAGAAATCTTTCCAAAAGTTTAGTCAAGCTGATGGAAACATTATAGTCATCTTGGTCAATTATAAGATTTGTAGGAAAAACCCAGAATGGATTTCATCATTGATTTGTTTTGGAGTAGTTTCTTTCTTTCTTTCTTTCTTTCTTTCTTTCTTTCTTTCTTTCTTTCTTTCTTTCTTCCTTTCTTTTCTTTCTTCTTTCTTTCTTTCTTTCTTTCTTTCTTTCTTTCTTTCTTTCTTTTTTGAGTAGCAATTGAGAATATAATTTATTAACCTGAAAAACATGATTCTTACCATACATGTTTTCTTATTTTCCACATAAATATTATTTTTAAACATTTGCTAGTGAATTTGATGAGTTATAAATGGCCATTAGTTTTTCATTTCTGGGGGGACAGAAACTGAAATTTTTACCATTACTTTTTTTTTTCTAAAACTGGACATATGTTAATTTTATCACCTTTTTTGTTGTCTTTTTTTTTTAAGATTTTATTTATTTATTAGAGAGAAACAGAGAGAGAGAGCAAGAGCAGGGGGAGGGGCAGGGAGGAAGAGGGAGAAGCAGACTCTGCCAAGCAGGAAGCCCCTGGTGTACTGATGTAGGAAGGATGATAGGCTTTAAAGCCAATGGCCAAGAAAGAATTCTGAAATGCCTTTGGTGCAAAAGGGTGGTTTTATTAAAGCACTGACACAGGGACAGGACCTGTGGGCAGGAAGAGCTGCACTGAGGTAAAGAGGAGTGACCCATTATATACTTTCAAGTTGGGAGGGAGTTAGGGACAGTGTAGGCCTCCCAGGTATTTTGGAAACAAGGTTTCCAGGATGCTGAGGGGTCTAGCTATTGTTAGGAAAGGTCATTTAGTACTGTTGAGTAAAAATTCAGTCATGAGACTCTTCAGATGTGTATCAGTCAGTCATGCTTGGGAGATAATTGCAAACATGTATCTTGGGTGGGTAGATATAAAGGAAGTTTCCAAAGGAATTTTTTATATGTTAAAGTAGACTTACAGAATCCTGGGGGTTGGGCTAAACAAACCCTTATAAAATAAGATAAATAAAATCTATTTATAAAATAAATTTATTTATAAAATCATACTTTGCCCTTAGCAAAGTATTAACATGGAGACAGCTGAGTTCCTAGAGGAATGTCGCTCTGCCTGTTTTAAGGACTTGTCAGTGGGCTTTAGGTAGTAAGGAAATTTAATAATTTTTCTTCTGCCTTTGTTTTCCACATCAGTGCTACATAATATTATTGTAGGGTTGAGAGAATTAAGTGATTTGCTGTAGTTAGAGTACTTAGAACTGGCACCTGGTATGTGCTGTAGGAGTGTTAGCAACTCTCCTTGCCCTTCCTGTACTTGGTGTTCTCGTTCTCCTCTTTCTTCCTCATTACTGCTGTTATTACCACTGCTATCGATTCCATCATCATCATCTTCTAAAATCTGTACTGAGACTTCTAAACACAGAGTAGCATAAGGAAATAGTTTTAGGCATTGGATGAATTTGAATTGTCACTGAAAAGGGTTAAACTGATCTGAGTCTTCTCTTTCCATCTCTAAAAGTGAAGGCACCAGGCACCTGGCTGGCTCAGTGGGTAGAGTGCGCGACTGTTGGTGTTTGGGTTCTAAGTTCAAGCCCATGTTGGGCCTAGCACTTACTTAAAAATAAATAAATAAATAAAAATAAATAAATACTGAATAAACAAACAAACACATAAATAAATAAACTAATTAAATGAAGGTCATAGCAAAACTTATAATAGTATTACTTCATGGACTAGTAAGGATTAAATGAGCTAAAAAAAGAAATAATTCAATAGGGTTTCTTTATGAATCCTTGTTCCCTTCTTAGTAAAAATTTTTTTTCTACATTCTATATTATAGTATAATTCTCCTAGTAAATATTCAAACTTTAGTTTTTAATTCCCTTTATACTTTTGCCTTTCCCATTTGATTTGATATCAGTGCCACAGAAAAGTGCTTGCCATATGGAAGACATTTGGTAAATATTTGTTCAAAAGAAAGAAAGAGGGAGAGAAGGAGAGAAGAAAGGAAAGGAAAGGAAAGGAAAGGAAAGGAAAGGAAAGGAAAGGAAAGGAAAGGATAGGATGAAACTGAGATGAAGGGAACATTTATTTTTTAATTTATGGTTTAACCATATATTTTTGTAGCATTTTGTCAGATTTTTGATATGAATATTGAGAATGCAGATATAAAACTTAAGATACAATATTTGTTTGTGAACTCTTTATGCATTTGGATAATATATGGTTAGTAAAGGTGTCTGAGAGAGGGGAGAGGTAAGAAGGGAAGGAGGAGAAGTGGAAAAGAGAGAAGCTAAGAAAAAAAGGAAAAGAGAAGAAAGGCCAAAGAGAGGATGAAGGGAATGAAGAAAGAGAAGAGAAAGGAAGGGAAGAAAAGGAAAGAGAGAGAAACAGAGAAACAGAGAGAAAGAGAAAGTAAGGAAAGAACGAAGGAAAGAAAACAAACAAACATCAGGAGACTTGAACTTAAATATCACCTTCCCTTAGGATAAAAACCCAGTGCATCTTGCCAACAGTTCTGCCCCAGAAATCTGATGCCTCCTATTACCTTCTTAACCCAGTCAGCCTTCAACTTGCTTGTAACTGTGGTCCAGTGTAGCCTTACACATACAGATAGAGCACCCATTTTAAAACTATTCTTTTCCTCACTTGTCCTACTTCTTTCTTCTTAGAGTGATCCAATTTTATATTTTTTAACCCATTCTTTCTGACAATCTTTATTGAAAAATGTCTCAGGGTATTGTAAAGTCCTTTTTATGGTCCAAATACAGTTTTATGA
>ML104010.1:0-100002 GCA_003697995.1 Taxidea taxus jeffersonii
AAAAAAAAAAAAAAAGAAAAGAAAAGAAAAAAATTTAAAAATGGGAAAAAAATAAACCAACCTAATTTTACACCTCATAGAACATAGAACTATAAAAAGAGCAAACTAAACCCGAAGTTAGTAGAAGGAAGGAAATGTTAAGACTAGAACAGAAATAAAATAGAAAATCGAGAAAAAAATAGAAATCAATGAAACTAAGGACTGTTTTCTTTTTAAAACATAAGCAAGATTGACAAATCTTTAGTTATATTAACTAAGAAAGAAACAGGGATGACTCAAATAAAATAAAAAATAAAAGAGATGTTTCAGTTGATGCCACAGAAATTAAAAGTATAGAGACTACTGAGAACAATTATACACCAACAACTTGGATAACCTAGAAGAAATGGATAAATTCATAGGAGCATACAACTCACAAATCCTGAATTGTGAAGAAATAGAAAAATCTGAACAGATCCTACAACTATTAAGGAGATGGAATCAATAATTAAAACTAACAACAACAACAACAAAAACAACAACAAAAAGTCCAGGACCAAATGGCTTTACAAGTGAAAATCCAACCATCATGTGAAAACGTATCAAGGCCAGTCTATCTCAAACTCTTCCAAAATTTAAAGAGAAGACTTTCCGACTGATCTCATAAGGCCAGAGTTACTCTGATAACACTCCACGAAGAGATACCACAAGAAAATAAAATAAGTGGGTGCTTAAATCCTCCATGAATACCAGCAAACTGAGTTCAACAGCATATTAGAAAGATCATACACCATGACCAAATAGAATTTATCCCTGGTAGTTCAAAGATAGTTGAACACACAGAACACATTGAATGTGGTATGCCACATTGACAGAACAAAGGATAAAAATCACATGATTATCTCAATAGGTGCAGAAAAAGCACTGACAAATTTCAGCACTCTTTCATGAAAAACATGTTCAAAAACTAGGAATAGAAGGTACTTACCTCAACATATGAAAAGTTCACTGCTAACATCATATCCAATAGGGGAAAGCTAAAAGCTTTTCCTCTAAGATCAGGAACAAGATAAAAATGTTCGTTCCCAACATTTCTATTCAGTGTTGTACTTGGGAATTCTAACCAGAGCAAAAAAGCAAGAGAAACAAATAAGAAATAGGAAATATTGTGTCTGTCTGTAGATAGTATCATTTTATATATAGAAAATCCTAAAGATTATACATACACACACAATTAGACTTAACAAGTTCAGCAGTTATAATATAGAAAATCAATATACAAAAATTAGCATTTCTGTACAAAAACTAGTGTAACAGTTAATAATTTGAATAAGAAGTTAAGAAAATAATGTCATTTTAAATAGCATCAAAAAGAATAAAATAGAAATAAACTTAACCAAGGGATTGAAAGATTTGTACAATGAAAACTACAAAACATTATTGAAAGAAATTGAGAAAGATACAAATATGTTTATAGATTGGAAGACAACATTTTTTATTAATTAAGATTTTATTTTAACTCCAGTAGAGTTAATGTACAGTTGTTTTATTAGTTTCAGGTGTATAGTATAGTGATCCCACAATTCCATACATCACCCAGTGCTCATCACAACAGGTGCACTCCTTAATCTCCGTCGCCTATTTCACCCACCCACCCCCAACCACCTTCCCTGTGGTAACCATCAGTTTGTTCTCTATAGTTAAGAGTCTGTTTTTTGCTTTGTCTCTTTTTCTCTCTTTTCTCCTTTGCTTGTTTGTTTTGTTTCTTAAAGTCCACATATGAGAGAAATCATATGGTATTTGTCTTTCTCTGACTGACTTATTTTACTTAGCATTATACTCTCTAGACCCATCCATGTTGTTGCAAATGGCAAGATTTCATTCTTTTTTATGGCTGAGTAATATTCCATTGTAGATACATACCACATCTTCTTTATCTATTCATCTATCAATGGACATCTGGGCCACTTCCATAATTTGGCTATTGTAAATAATACTGCTATAAACAGAGGGGTGCATGTATCTCTTTGAATTAGGGTTTTTGAATTTTCAGGGTAAATATCCAGTAGTGTGATTACTGGATCATAGGGTATTTCTACTTTTAACTTTTTGAGGAAACTACAAACTGCTTTACAGTGTGGTTGCACAGTTTGCATTCCTACCAACAGTGCAAAACGGTTCCCCTTTCTCTACATCCTTGCTAACACCTGTTGTTTCTTGCATTTTTAACTTTAGCCATTCTGACGGGTGTAAGGTAATACCTCATTCCAGTTCTGATTTGCATTTCCCTTATTATGAGTGATGTTGAGTATCTTTTTATGTGTATGTTGGATGGTGGGAGCTGTTCGGTAAACATAGAATTTGAATCATGAAAAATGAAAAAGTTCTAGAAATGTGCTGTACAACATCATGCTTAGAGTTAACAATACTGTACTCTATACCTAAAAATTTGTTAAGAGGGTAGACCTCATATTGTGTATTTTCACCACAATTTTTAAAAAAGGAACTAAAAAGGATGCTTGTTTATGAGTAATAATGCTTGATTTTTTTAAAAAACTTTCTAACTTGATTGGAAGGAGGAAGAGAAGATGTCACACTTTTAATATCTTATGAAATCATTTTACCTTTTGGATTATATTTTAAGAGCAGCTTGACTTCGGTGGCTGTACTTTTGGATCTGCTCCCTGCTTTACCACTGGCTGGCTTTTGATGTGGGGAACTTCTCCCTATTTTGCACTATCTATCTAGAAAGGGAGAACAATTGGAAAGCACTTGAGAGAAAAGCCCAGCTGTCAGGAAGTACAGCCTTTATGAATGAATATCTTGCTAAAATAAACAAAAGCTGTTTCGATTTCTTAACATCAGAAGATCACTAGCAAATTTCTTCAAAAAATTAGTTAGTACACTTAGGCTTCTCCACCACAGTGAATTTTTCACTTAAATGCTGACCTTAAATCACGTTGTTTTTTAAATTTTGTTTTGTTTTGTTTTACGTTCAAATGCTTATTTATTCATTTTACACTGGGAGGTAGAACACAGACCCAAATGCTTATGTTGGTATGAACCCTGAAAGACAAGTTTATATTCTTTCTTGTTTGATTTATTTTAATAAATACTAACATTTACTTTGTGCTTGGTTTGGAGGATGCAAATGCACAAAAGAGAGCCCTCTCCCTTCCCTAATGGGCATTACCTACACTCTGTCTGGGGAAAAGTGCACAAAACAAATAGTAGCATAATTATTGTTTTTAATACAATTGTTGTAAGTGTTGTAGTCAAGAAGCACAGGTACTGAATGAGTGTTCAGTGAGGATGATATGATCTGCTCTGGAAAGGGGAGACAGTGTTCTGGGAATGCTCTCTTATAAAGGTGACATTTGAGCTGAGCCCTGGATGGAGGGGAAGATTACAGAATTTCTGAATAGAAGAGGCTTAGGGATGGCAAGCTGGTAGGGAGGAAGGTCTGGGAGATTTGTTTTGGGGTTGTGCTGCCTGACAAGCTCACTTGTACTCTTAGATTTTCTGTATGTTTCCTTGGGGTGGCTAACGATGCTCGTTATGGAAAGGGAAGCCGGAATGGAATGTGTGGAACTGTGGCGAGGGGCAAGGGAGCATGCACAATGGCCGCACGGTGGGACTAAGCCCAGGTGATCAAGGTCTGTGCAGTTGGAGAGCAGGGCAAGGGCGTGAGCACGGGTGAGACTGGAGAGAGCCGCAGAGGCCAGGTCACACAGGACATGATTAAGGACCATGGAAGCCACTTTAAAGACTGTTCTATCTGTGGAGATACAGAGAATGGGACTTTATTGACAGCTGTCAAGCAGGGTAGGTGATCACTTTCACATTTTAGAAGTTCCTCTTGCCACTGTGTGAGAATAAATAGGCGTAAGAGTGGGTGCCAGAGACCCGTTAAGACACTGTTTCACCAGTTTGGCAGAGAAATGACACTAGCTTAGGTGGGGGTGGCCATCGTGGTGACTGGGAGAGACAGAAATGTGGAAGATATTTGCTCAGACAAATGTATAAACAGTGTAGAGTGAACCGAATGGGCCAGGGGGTGTTGGAAAGCTTCACAGAAGTAACATCAGGTTAATCCTGAAGGATGAGAACAAATTCCTGTGGTAGTGCTGTCCATCACTTAGATGCCGTTCCTAAAATATGTAAATTACAAATTATTATTACCTTTTTTTTAGTATTCCTTTCAGATTCTCTAAGAAATGTCACATAACTTGTATTCTTATTTCTCTAATAGTGTGACTGCATGTGTTAGAATATAGCAAATCTGCATTTCCTGAAAACCATTTTACAGTTTAGCCTCATTGTTAATTCAGACTGATCCTTTCCTCATCCACACCCACCCAAGTCCAAGTACATTAGTGAGAATGTACTTGGGGACATTTTTCGAATTTTTTTTCGCTTTCTAGTAAATCCTCAGTCCAAGTTAAATCTCTATGGCAATTTGGCATGTGTCTTTCCACCCTCTTAATTCTTGCCTGTGTCTGCCCTAGAAGAATGATAATTCAATTGATTTAAGGATTTGGGAAATAATTTTAAAGTCTAAAATACTTTAAATATTCTCAGTTCTCTTTTACTTCCAAAGGTGAATGTGCTCAGATCTAGACATTGCCCAGGCTGAAGGCTATTAGATGTAGAAGAATATTAGTTGGCATTTATAACAGCTCCAGGCTGTGGTCCCAGGAATGGACTGTGTATACTTTTCAAATCAAGAAGAATTGTAACTATTACCTTACATTATTTTGTGATTATTTCCCACATTACTTATAACTGCTACTGGGCTTGTGCTGCTCAGTCCTTCTTTAGCAAGCACTCAGCTCTTCTTTAGTAATTAATATCTTCATTTCCCCATGCATAGAATGCCCGAAGGAAATTTTTTTCTGAAAACAAAGTCTGCATCATGCTGTAGTATGGCACAATTTATTTAGTAATTCATCTTTGCTATTTTTTTATTAAACAAATCAAGTCGGATATTAGTTTTAAGCCCTTGAATTAAAACTAGTGGTCGTTCTGTGGAGTCTGTGTCAGGTCAAAGAGAGGTCAGTAAGATATATCTCATCTAGGTATTACCCTGTACACCATCTGCCCGTGTTAAATCACAGTGATAAGTAGGATATGTACTTGTACACCACTAATTCCTCTTTGGCCAGAATTTCATGTCATCTTATGGTCATTACAATTGTCCAATTACAGTTGATCAAATTGAATTATCTTTAATTAGTAGTCTGTCTCATAGTACAGTGGGCTAGTTGGACGTATTTATCTGTGTAAGTGGTCTGTCATCAGACTTAGAAAGCCAAATGTCATGTTTGAAAAGAAAAAAAAATACGGGGAAAGAGGAAGACAGGAGGCTGGATATATGTTGTGTATGTTAAAGTGAAAGGATAATTTCAGTAGTCTTGTAATATGTGTCATGAAAGTTTGCTATGGTCTTTAGGATCTTTGGAGGAAAGTAACATTAGTGACACAATGTATGATGTTTATTTATCTGTATGTAAATGGCAAACCGAGGTTAGTAAAACAAAAACTCTATCGCCCTTATAGTGGGAAGAGATAGCTTGTTCCGAAGCACCCTTTCATAACACATTTAGGTCCCTGTGAAGATTTATAATATCTTTGTGTAGTACCCAGCCGGAACTTTTCTGTCTTGCTGCAAACTGTACACACCATTACAAAATTTTAATGGATTCATACTGACTTATTCTTGTTCAGATTGATTCTTATACTTGAGAGGCAAATGGGTGAGAACAGGGCATGTGTTCCCTAAAGATGGCAGTGGGCCTTTGAGCAATGATATCTGCCTGAAAAACTCGAGAAGCATCTGTGGTTAGATAAGACTGGAGAGAATCAAACTTATCACTTCTTGACATTCTCATTTGGGGGTGATCGTATTGCCATATCACATCAAGTCCTACCGTATAGCCATGCATCACGGTGACACCAGGCAAATATGAAGTTCTCTAGGGCTTTACTTGACCTAGAAGTTCTTTCAGGCATTACCCCTTGATCCCAGCATAAAAAATGAAGGTGGGGGAAAGAAGAGAGAGAGGGAGGGAGAAAGAGGAGAGAGGAGAGAGCAGAGAAGGGAAGAGATATGGCTGATAGTCCGCCCTTTTTCCCACTGAGCATCAAATAACGATCTATTTGCCTCAATTTTACTGTTTTTTTTTTTTAAGTGATTGTTTCTTTTTAATGATTTAGCTAAACAATAAGTATTGATCTTAACTCCTAAATCCTTTTTCAGGAAGAAAGACCATTAATGCCATTGTTATTTCTACCCAACAGTTCAAATCTTCATCTGTTTATTTATATAGGCAAATTTCCATAACACCGCACTAAATGCTAACACTAAAGCTAACCTTAAAGGAATAATTTAAGTTTCTGGAGCATTGCTGGACTCAATATTATTTCAAAACATGTCAGTCAGCTCCTGCCTGTCTCTCTCCTTCTATATATGCACTCACCCAAGCATTCATTCATCCATCCAAAAAATATATATTTATTATTAGTCTGCTATGTGCTGTGCAGGCAGTGTGCTAGGTGCCTGGTTAAAAAAAAAAAAAAATGGTACATAGCAAACAGGTCTGCCCTTTGAACTTATCCATATAGGTCATTATTACTTAGCAAAGGTGTTTTGAATGCCTGCATTGCCAGGCAAGTTACTTATGGGAACCCCTGGTGCAGAATTTGGGAAAGACCCCTTTTATAGAGATATTTAGGAAGAGTAGTCCCTACTCCTTCCTCTCAGGGTTTTTATAGGTAACAGTGATTTGTCCAGGGAGTTCTAGTGTTGAAATGTAGAATATGTTGTAATCCTACCCTTTGAAATAAGAACTTTGCCAGCTCAGCCAGAAATGAGGTCTACACTGCTCCAGCAGTGAGAAGGTGGATCTGATGGTCTGGGGATAAAGATCATGATATCTTGGGACTCTCTCATTTTTGTTTGGTGCTGCATACATGGTAGCTTGTATCCCAATCAAACCAAATTGTTCCCTCAGGGATATGTGATAAGGATAGACATTTTGGCAACAAATATGGAAAGTTTCAAACATAATAAAAATTCTAAATGCTTTGGTAATTAGCCTTTCTCTTTACTAAAAATGCTATGTATGACTTCTGCAATCATACTAAAATTTTTAAACAATCATGTCCTCTCTGGAAGGCAATTGCTTTAAATTGGATAGATTTCACTCATTTTCCAGTGAAAGAATTTGAAAATTCTGTCTGTGGAAACGAAAATACTGGAGGGTAGAGTTGGATGTATCTTTCACTTTAAAATGCAGACTCTCTCTGTGGTGAATGTATTTGTTGTGGTTAAGTATTTGAAAGGAAATCCTCAGAATAATTTGGGGTAAGGAAAAACACTATGTTAAAATAAGCCAACCCATCAGTTTTGAACTTTGAAAATTGCTTCATTTTGAATCAGAAAGAATTAATAATCATTCATAGCGTTAAAAAACATATGTTAGGATTATAATATGTAATCATGAGCTAAAACAAATGAAACCTCCAAATTTTAAAGGACTGTAGTATAATGCTGTGACCTCAGTGATTTTTCTAAATGAATTAATGTTGTTTAGCATTAATATTAATGCTCTTACTTCGCTACCTCGTGATGTGTTCTGTGTCTTGGCAAATCTCTCTCTACATAAGTGATTCCTGTAAAGGTTGGAAATCTCTTTACAGGTTAACTTTCCCATCATTTTAAATGGCCCATCCTATATTATTTCAGCTTAGAAGGGTCCTGCTAGTCTGATAAGCAGCTTTCCCTCCTGAAGTCTGTATTTCGTGCAGGGCTCATCTAGCAGAGGGAAACGCCAGAATGCCAAATTGCAAAGAGTATTCTTTACTGTGGGGCTCCATCCAAAAAGGGTTTGTAACACAGTGTACAGTCTTGTAGCCCAGCTGTGTGGAGCATTGATTGCTTCTGCCTAGAGCAGGGATACTGTCAAGTTGCTCTGTGAGTTGAGTCATCTATTGACAAAGAGCTACCAGCCCGCAGATAATGCTGTGCGGAGCCGCTCTCGCTGCTCCCACCATGCGCTGCTTATAGCAGCTGTCAAAGATACTGAGGGATCCACGGGAGGAAAAAAAAAAGACTTTTACAACTGCCTGGAAGAAAGGGGTGTGAGGGAGGAGACATTCCTGTGCAGAGCTGACCAAAGGAAAGAGTAGGCATCAGTGCAGTATGAATGCATACCTCACCAAGCAACACAGCTGCAGCCGGGGGTCCGATGGGATGGATGCCGGCAGGAGCGCCCCCACCCTGATCAGGGATGCCCACTGCGCTTGTGGCTGGCAGAGGAGCCCTCAGGGGCTTGGGTACAATTCTCAGACCATGCCCGCTTCAGGACCTAGGGGCCCGGCTTCAAACAGGACCAAGCTGGTCACTTTGTGGGACAGTGTGCGGAAAAGCCCCCACAAGATGGGCTCCAAGGGCAAAGGGACTTGTGGGGAGCGTTGCGCCTGTCCACATGGTTGGTTCAGCCCAACACAGGTGAGCCTTTTCCTTATGACTTTCCCTTGAGTATCGGAAGAAACTGAGCGCAAGTCGTGTGAGGGTAGCATGGTTTGGAAACTTTGCCGGGTCCTCCTTGCTGACTGGGTGTGCGCCTGTTTGGAAAATGGTGGGCTTGGGAAAACCTGTCATTTTCACAGGTGTTTGGGGGCTCACACCTCTGGGTGGCCTGCAAAAGTCCAAAGATGCTGTGCTCAGTTTCTTTCAGTGACTTTTCCCCAAGTTCAACTTCTCTAGTCCTCAGATGATTTTACTATGCTCTATTTTGGCAGCACTTTAACTCCTAATCATTGTTAACTTTTGTGTCCTGCTTAGCCTCATTTTTTTTAAGGGAGAAAAAATAAACTTAGATACCTTCCATCTCTTTAATCACAAAAGGGCATTTATTTCTTCAGCTATGGAAAGCAGTGATTTGAAGTATGCTATTCTAATTTTGCTCTTATAATACTGTATACCTTTCCAGTAATAGGGAAGAAATTTTGTTTATACTAAATAATTAATTTTAGAAACAAAAGGAATAATTGGGAGCAAACTAGAGGATGATTACACTCAGAATAGGATAATGAAACATTTTATTTATCCATAGGGAAGCAATAAAGTTATTTATATTAAAAACTATAACTCTCTTTCTTCTATAATGTATTTCTAAAGCAGATGTGCAGATTCCCTTAATTTAATGTCTAGCTTATTCTTGCCCCAAACTACTGGCATTTTATCAGAAATGAAATTGGCTCATTTTTTCCTGGCTCCGTCAAGAAAAGGGAAGACAACTTCCTGTAAATGCTGTAAAATTTAAATAAAGTGCACCTGTAATCACTGTCATAACTATTGATGGTTCTTAAATATCCATTGAAGAAGAGAAAAACTGTTTGCAGAAAAAAAAAATCCTTTCTTAATTTTAATGTGATCTTAGCATAAATGAGAAGTGGTTATTTTCATGAGTGAAACGTTATGATCTGAGAGATGGAGACTACATTCTAATTTTAATATTAGTTTTTTAAAAAGTACTTCCAATAATATCAAATGTCACTAGATCTTAATGATACTGTTCGTATATGTGACTTTTGATGCATTAATATCATGCATCTCAGCATCTTGATTTAAATGAAGAATATATTGTCCTTTTAGTATCAAACTGGCTCAGTTTGAAATGGAGCCTGATATTTGGAAACTTGGTTATTTTTTAAAGTTAACATGAATTCCAAACTGAAAAAAGTCTTGACAATTTTGAAGTCTCTACATATTCTTTTACAAATGCATGCATTTAAATGTCTTTAAAGTATATCTCTGTGTCGATTATGTTAGATTCTCAAGGCTCACATAAGCAAAGAAGACAAACACACATCTAGCTTTTAGTTTTTGCATAGAGTAGAAAAAGCCAACTTGCTTTAGAGTAGAATAAGCAAACTTGTTTTATGGTCACAGTTCTTTTTTCCAACATGTAAAAAGATGTGCATTTCATAAATGATAATTTCTCAAACCAAAAATCTCTAACTGTACATTAAAATAACCATGCTTTCAAATTTTTGTATATTTTTCATCAGTCAAGGGAAACTTTTCCCTTCCTTGGTTTTTAACAAAGTCAGCCTCCTACTTGCCTTAAATTTACAGACATTTAATGCTTTAAAGGATTGAAATAGACTCTCTGTACTGATAATTAAAGATCCAGTGAAATATGAGAAGGCAATAAATTGAGACACCATCTCCCATTCTTTTTCACACACATTTCTATAAATTTTTCTCTCTTATTCCCAGGTCCTTTATTCTTAGCTAGGAAGAACAAGGATACCCAAATATTGGGGTTACAATACTGTATCTTTTAGGGTCTTTAGTGTTGTGACACCTGACCCTTCCTCTATTTTACCATCTCAGTCCTGTGAAAGTGCTGTGAATAGATTTTAATATATGTATTTAAATATCCCTAAATACCTAAATACTTGCACATATTAATGTATTTTCATGTATTTATAAGTATATATATATATATAAGCATGCACATACATATATACATATAAAAATTAAAGTTCTGTTTAAAGTTTTTTCTCACCCAGAAAGTGCTTTTTCTTCCAAAGGATGTTTTATTCTCTCCATATAAGGTACATTTCTTATTTCTTATAAGTGTTCTAAAATGCTGATTTATATATGTGTATTCATATATCTATGAATGCATGTATAGATATGTATATTCATTTATACATGTATTTATAGACTATATCTAATATTTAAAATATACAGATATATGTAAGTACTGTACACCCATAGATACCATCACAAAAATAAGACCATCTGTGTGTCTAGATGTATGCATATGTGTCCATTAACAGCCAAGTCTGTTTTGAGAATTTTGTGGTTGTATTCATACCCCTTAAATTAATTAGAGATATCCTGTGCAATACTGTGAGATGAAGGAAGGAGGTTAATGATACTAAACAAGAGAATTCTTGATAAAGTAGACAGGAGCAGAGTGCAGGCTGTAGAGAAGCCTCGGGCCCTACATGTGGTACAGAACGTGCCTCAGGGCTTTAAGTGTCTGGGAGTTGGGATCCTGCCCTCAGAGATATTTGCTGTATTACGTGGACATCAGCAGTGTGATTTCCGGCTGCTATAATAGAGGGCCATGGTAATGACTTGAGTTCCTCCCAAGGCTCTTTGCCAAACTCCTGTTATTTGGGGTGCTGTGTGCTAATAGGACACTGTCATTATGTTGTTCCTCAGCAAGACTGAAAAATAGCTTCTGTCCTTTCTCAAATAAGTTTTCATTCCATTTGGATCTGTAGAATTAATACAACCATAATAGTAGGTAAGAAGATGGAAAATTATAGGGTCCAGAAGTGAGTTCTAGAAGGCACATCTAGGATAATAGTGTTGGCATGGGTGGGGGAGGAGGGGAAAGGATGTCCATCATCACTTATGTGGCATTTCTCCCAAGTGCGGACTGATTTGGGAAGGAAGCACAGAACAGTAGAGATTCAAAGACCAGAGTTCGATGCCTTTGTACTTCATTCATTCTTCATTTGTTTATTCAACTATCATTTCCTGAGTGCTTACCATGTGGCTCTGTCATGCCTGTGGATATAATAGTAAACAAAAGAAATACTTCCCCTACCATTGTGGAGCTTATGGCCTGCAGTGGTATAATATTTATTAAGTATATCATGATATATACTGAATTATATCATCAGAAGTCACACATTGGAAGGGAACCAAGTCCCATAGAGTTCTACAAAGTCTACGGTAGATATGTAGATATATATTCAGGATACAGAGGAATCACAGAGGAGTAAGAAAGCAAGATTTGTGTGTGTGTGTGTGTGTGTGTGTATTAAGTTTTATTATTTTTAATTATTTTTTTTATTTTTTATTAACATATAATGTATTTTTTAGCCCCAGGGGCACAGTTATTTAATTTTATTTTAATGAAAAGGCACTGCATCTCTTTAAGCCTAGATTTTCTGTTTTATAAAATTAGAACCTAACTCAGGATTGTTAGTGAGGAAGTAACATAATAAATGTAAGACACTTAGCACAGTGCTTACATGTAGTAGGGGGTTCAGTAAATATTTGTAGGATGAATGAATAAGAACCCTGCAATAAAAGATGGTATTATTAACTTATTCCTTAATTCATTATATCTGATTGGCTTGGAAGAGAAAAATAAGTGAATCAGGGAAGACTGCCAGAGGTGGTGATCCTTGGGCTCCATTGAATTGAATCTAAACATAACATGCCTGTGTTTATCAAGTGAGCAAAGAGAGATAAGCTTTCTGGGTAAAAATAACAGAAGCTGAAACACATATATCACCCAGGTTGCTGTGTAGAAACTACTCAGAGTTTTGTTTCCCGGAACATGGGGCACTAGAGAGTAGGTTCATCAAGGGCTGGGGCTGGAGGCCTGGACAGGGCCTGGTCACAGAGTCATGGGCTTCGTTGGGGATTCTGCTGGGAGGACCGCATGGAGCCCATCACTGCAGGATCCTGGTGCCCGCTCTCACTCTCTGTGGGTTAGGTTTTGCGCTCAGTGAACCGTTCTGGCCCTCAGTTTCTCTGTTTCTAAGAAAAATGGTCTTCCCTCAATGAATTCCCATATCTCTTTCAATACTAATATTCTGTAACTCTGTCAACTGATACCCATCCATTAATGGGAAGTGCTTTGGAAAAGATTTATGCTTTTTTTTAAAAAAAAAAAAAGGTTTATTTATTTGACAGAGATCACAAGTAGGCAGAGAGGCAGGCAGAGAGAGAAAAGAGGAAGCAGGCTCCCTGCTGAGCAGAGAGCCCTGTGTGGGACTTGATCCCAGGACCTTGGGATCATGACCTGAGCCGAAGGCAGAAGCTTTAACCCACTGAGCCACCCAGGTGCCCCAAGATTTATGCTTTAAGGCAAGACAATCCTAAATTTGAACTTACTAGCTCTGTGTGACCTTACTTTCTTAACTTCTTTAAGGTTCATTTGTCTTCTCTGTAAAACTTAGGATGATAAAATTATATTATGGGAAAATGTAATAAGAATTGGAAAATACTTTCTATAAAATAGCCCAGTGTGGTGCTTAGAACATAGGAATTGTTCAGTAAGTGGTATTTATTATTACTGATGATATCCAAATGCTTTTTTAACCTGAATAACTTACTGTCCATCCAATTAAGGAATCAGTATTATGGTCCTTTATTAGAATTTCTACTTTGCTCACTGAATTTTTTGATGTCTTACTTATAATGATGAAGGTTAGGTTAGGCAACTGTCCAGAAGCATTAGGCACAGTACCACAGGATGATGGGATGACATTTTGCCCTTCAGGGTTCTCAGAGATTTATGACAATGCCTACAGAGAGAGAGAGAGAGAGAGAATATATACATAATAGAACTGTGTTAATGAAGTAGCATTCCCATTATCTTATATTAGGAGGTAGGTGATATTAGATTTTCTCAGCAACATCCTGCTAGAACAACGGTGTTTGAAACATCTAGCCAAACTCTGTAAATCTTCCCTAAGGGTCCCTTTGCAGCTCCTCCAGACACAGTAGCTTGCAGCAACTTGAGTGCAGAGAACCTTTTTTTTTTGTCCAAGAAGTAGGATTGCCGTAGGCTCAAATCTCAGGCTCAGCTTATGCCCAGCCAGAAAGATCTGACAGCTTGTTTTAACTCTGCAACTGCTTCTACAGATTCCTTCTAGAAAGAGAGCCCCCTACCAAAGAGGAAGACTTTTTAGTCTCTGGAAAACACCAGCTGCCCCCAGGCAAAGGAAACAGAAGTGAATAAGAGATAATACCAAAGGAATTAAAGTTCTAGTCAGTTCCTTGGGCAGCCTTGATGCTGCTTGGTCAACACTTTAGTTACCCCCTCCCCCTGCCCCTTCTAGATGCTGACATGAGCAGAGCATTTTCTTAGGGCTGGACAAGTAGGACAAAATACTGAGGGTGGGAAAGGAACGAGTAAAGGTGATAGTATTTATTGAATACTCAGGATACTCACAATGTGTGCAGCATTATGCTAGAGCTCTATGCTGGTCATTTTTTTAATTCTCCTGACAACATTAAAAGAGTGATATTAAAACCCCCATTTTATAGGGATGTCTAGGTGGCTCACTCAGTAAGCATCTGCCTTCGGCTTTTGTTGATGAGACAGGGATTGAGTACTGTATCAGGCTCTGTGTTCAGCGGGGAGTCTGCTTTCTGCCTGGGCCTCTCCCCCTGCTTGTGCGCATGCTCATTCTCTCTTTCTCTTCCTCTCTCTATGACAAATAAGTAAAATCTTTAAAAAAATAAAAGATTAGGAAGGGATGCTGTACTTTGTCGAATGCTTTTTCAGCATCTATTGAGAGTATCATATGGTTCTTGTTCTTTCTTTTGTTAATGTATTGTATCACATTGATTGATTTGCGGATGTTGAACCAACCTTGCTGCCCTGGAATAAATCTCACTTGGTCGTCGTGAATAATCCCTTTAATATACTGTTGGATCCTATTGGCTAGTATTTTGGTGAGAATTTTCACATCTGTGTTCATCAAGGATACTGGTCTGTAATTCTCTTTTTTGATGGGATCCTTGTCTGGTTTGGGGGTCAAGGTGATGCTGGCCTCATAAAATGAGTTTGGAAGTTTTCCTTCCATTTCTATTTTTTGGAACAGTTTCAGAAGAATAGGAATTAATTCTTCTTTAAATGTTTGGTAGAATTCCCCTGGGAAGCCATCTGGCCTTGGGCTTTTGTTTGTTTGGAGATTTTTGATGACTGTTCCAATCTCCTTACTGGTTATGGGTCTATTCAGGTTTTCTATTTCTTCCTGGTTCCGTTTTGGGAGTTTGTATGTCTCTAGGAAAGCATCCATTTCTTCCAGATTGTCAAATCTGTTGACATAGAGTTGCTCATAATATGTTGTTATAATTGTTTGTATTTCTTTGGTGTTGGTTGTGATCTCTCCTCTTTCATTCATGATTTTGTTTATTTGGGTCCTTTCTCTTTTCTTTTGGATAAGTCTGACCAGGGTTTTATCAACCTTATTAATTCTTTCAAAGAACCAGCTCCTAGTTTCGTTGATTTATTCTATTGTTTTTTTGGTTTCTATTTCATTGATTTCTGCTTTGATCTTTATTATTTCTCTTCTCCTGCTGGGTTTAGGCTTTCTTTGTTGTTCTCTCTCGAGTTCCTTGAGGTGTAGGGTTAGGTTGTGTATTTGAGACCTTTCCTGTTTCTTGAGATAGGCTTGTATCGCTATATATTTTCCTCTCAGGACTGCCTTTGCTGTGTCATACAAATTTTGGACCGTTGTGTTTTCATTATCATTTGTTTCCATGTTTTTTTTTCAATTCTTCTTTAATTTCCTGGTTGACCCATTCAGTCCCTCTGTTGAGGGACGCCTGGGTGGCTCAGTTGGTTAGAAGGATGCTGTTGAGTCTCCATGTATTTGGGCTCTTTCCAAATTTCCTCTTGTAATTGAGTTCTAGCTTCAGAGCATTGTGGTCTGAAAATATGCAGGGAATGATCCCAATCTTTTGATACCGGTTGAGACCTGATTTATGACCCAGGATGTGATCTATTCTGGAGAATGTTCCATGGGCACTAAAGAAGAATGTGTATTCTGTTGCTTTGGGATGGAATGTTCTGGATATATCTGTGATGTCCATCTGGTCCAGTGTGTCATTTAAGACCTTTATTTCCTTGTTGATCTTTTGCTTGGATGATCTGTCCATTTCAGTGAGGGGAGTGTTAAAGTCCCCTACTATTATTGTATTATTTTCAATGTGTTTCTTTGATTTTATTATTAATTGGTTTATATAGTTGGCCCCTCCCATGTTAGGAGCATAGATATTTAAAATTGTTAGATCTTCTTGTTGGACAAACCCTTTGAGTATGATATAGTGTCCTTCCTCATCTCTTATTATAGTCTTTAGCTTAAAATCTAATTGATCTGATATAAGGATTGCCGCCCCAGCTTTCTTCTGATGTCCATTAGCATGGTAAATTGTTTTCCACCCCCTCACTTTCAATCTGGAGGTGTCTTTGGGTCTAAAATGAGTTTCTTGTCGGCAGCATATTGATGGGTAAAAAATTAAAAGAAAAGAAAGTCCCCATTTTGTAGGTGTGAAAATTAAGGCTTTCTCCTGATGGTATGTCTAATAAGGGTAGAATTTGTTTCAGAGGTAGGTGTCTATATGACCCTTTCCACAGAACCTTACAGAAAGATCTCTTTGAGGAGCAGTGGGAGGGAGAACATCCCCAGAGACCTTTTTTTTTTTTTAATTTTTATTTAAACATATAAGGTAACCCCACCACCCTCTCCCAACCCACTTCTCCTCCACCCCCCTCAGTTTGTTTTATGACATTAAGAGTCTCTTTTGGTTTGTCTCCCTCCTGATCCCATCTTGTTTCATTTATTCTTTTCCTACCCCTTTAACCCCCACCCCCAGAGACCTTTTTAACTTTCTGATTTAACAGGAAATTTCCTTAAGGAATTGGAGTATTTTACATGTTTGGGAGAACTGGCACCCCCTAGCAGAATCCTAGATTTTCCCATTCTGCTTCATTTTCTGGTTTTGGGAACCCTGAGTTGGTTGGGCTACTGAAACCCCCTCCCCTCTCTGATTAAGTTTAAGAATTGTGCTGATCTGAAGGAGTTGAAGTTGATTTTCACAGCACTGATACTTTCTCTTAGAAATATAATACGGCACCTGGGTGGCTCAGTTGGTTAAGTGTCTGACTCTTGGTTTTACCTCAGGCATGATCTCAGATCATGGGATCAAGCCCCACATCAGGTTCTATGCTCAATGCAGAGTCTGCTTCAGATTCTCTCTCCCTCTCCCTCCTGCTCACTCACTCTCACTCTAATAAACAAAATCTTTAAAAGAAAAAAGACAAAGAAATACCTTATAACTTGTGGTTATTTGCAAATTAGATTCGATCTTGCAAAAATTTATAGTGAGGAATTGAGAAGCATCTATTTTAAACTTAATATACATACATAACAAAAGCACATGTAGGCATTATCTGTCTTACGTCCAAAAGAATTACCACATAGTGCTGAATGTTGTAGATCTCACATGTCAGTTACTTGCATCTTTATGATACCAAGAATCAAATATCTAACTTTAGTACCACCATCTCCATTGTCCATCCTCTTCCTTTTTATTATGCTGTTTGATCTATTACAAATGCAGCCCCACCCAATTTTATTCTCCTCCATTCTTTAGTCTACTTTGTTCCCTTTAATTTCCCAAAGGCATCTATACGTGTTATAAGTATGTCAGAGGTAGATGGGAATTTAGATGTCATCTAGTACATTTTCCAAAGGAGAACAGGGTCCTTCAGTTTGTGGAAGAATTGGTCCTTGTCTTTGAATGCAGCACTGAGTTACCTTTTTACGTGTAAAGCTGCCTTCCCTCTTGAAGCCCTGTGCTCCTCTTTATGAAGTTCATTATCGGCATGTGAAGCATGTAATTTGTTGGCAGTGCAGTGTTGGGCATTATATAAAAAGTTATCTTACTTCTTACCTCTATTGTCTTATAATTTAGACCAGCAATCCCAAAGAGCCACTAGGAATAATTTTAGAATTGTATGGAGATACTTTATGTATTACTAATGATTGGGAGGTGATGCTGGCATCTAGCAGAAAGGAGCCAGGGATGCTGGATGCATTGTCATTTGCAAAGAAGTTCTGCACAACAAAGAATCCCCCTTTGTACTACACAATTTTTAACTGGAAATTCATGAAAATTTTTTTAAGTTTATGGTTTTTTAAGCCTGAAGTCAAATTCAGTTTTACAAACAGATATGAAGCATTTTCTGCAAGGATTTACTAATCGTTAAATCTTCTGGGAATGTAACTTCTATGTAAATGAAGGAATCGTTGTATTTTGTTCTCTTAGGAATTTGACAGGAATCAATTCCCATTTTGGAAGATCCCATCCTAATGCTGCTGCTCCTGCATTGATTGCTGTCACCAATACATCTCCCCTGTATGAGTCTCCATTTGTAAATATCACCTGCATCATGTGATTGAAGAAACTTGAGGCTTTTTTTTAATATATGTAGAACCAAAGATTTTAAGTTGTTAGAAATACATAAAATACTGACTTTGATTGCAAAATAAGTCAATCACAGAAAGACAGTTAACATATGATCTCACTGGGGTACCTGGGTGGCTCAGTGGGTTAGTGCCTCTTGCCTTCAGCTCAGGTCATGATCCCATGGTCCTGGGGTCGAGCCCCACATTGGGCTCTCTGCTCAGTGGGGAGCCTGCTCCCCCGCCTCTGCCTGCCTCTCTGCCTACTTATGATCTCTGTCTATCAAATAAATAAATAAAAATCTTTAAAAAAAACATATGATCTCACTAATATGAGGAATTTTTTTTAAAGATTTTATTTACTTATTTGACAGACAGAGATCACAAGTAGGCAGAGAGGCAGGCAGAGAGAGAGGGGGAAGCAGGCTCCCTGCTGAGAAGAGAGCCCAATGTGGGGCTTGATCCCAAGACCCTGAGATCATGACCTGAGCTTAACCCGCTGAGCCACCCAGGCGCCCCTGATATGAGGAATTTGAGAAACAAGACAGAGGAACATAGGGGAAGGGAGGAGAAAATGAAACAAGATGAAACCAGAGAGGGACACAAACCATAAGAGATTCTTAATCTCAGGAAACAAACTGAGGGTTGCTGGAGGGGTAGGGGTGGGAGGGATAGGGGGTGGGAGGGATAGGGTGGCTGGGTGATGGACATTGGAGAGGGTATGTGCTATGGTGAGTGCTGTGAATTGTGTAAGACTGATAAATCACAGACCTGTACCTCTGAAACAAATAATATATTATATGTTAATTTAAAAAAGAAATATGTAAAATACAAAGCTCTTACTAAATTTCATTAATAGGATTGTTTTAAAAACATTACATTTCATTGACATACCATATATCAATTTTTAAAATATTTTTTCATATAGTGAGAAATATGTTTTATGAAAGTAACCGAAATTACTTAGTGTTTAGTTCTCTGTTATTTTCAGTACTACTCTGATATTATCCCAAAGGTCATCTACACTCAATTTCCCTACAAGCTCTTATGTTCTGAGTTGTTATGTTGTTGTTGCTGTTGTTGTTGTTGTTGTTGTTAAATCCAGTACCCATTCCCCACTTTTGTAATCAAAGGATAGAGTTCCAGGTCTGTGGAAGTACTAGAAATCAAGTGTATACCTTTACACTGGGGAGAATTCCAAACAGGGATAAAGAGATAGGGATAGAGAGATGATAAATTCCCTCACTGGCCTGTCCTATAGAAAACAAGGAATTATTTTGACACCAAAGTTATAAATAAGTGTCAGTTTATTTATAAAAATATGACTTTTTTAAAGATTTTATTTGTTTATTTGATAGAGAGACACAGCGAGAGAGGGAACACAAGCAGCAGGAGTGGGAGAGGGAGAAGCAGGCTTCCCGCCAAGCGAGGAGCCCAATGTGGAGCCCAATCCCAGGACCCTGTGATCATGACCTGAGCGGAAGGCAGATGCTTAATGACTGAGCCACCCAGGCACCGCCCCCCCAAATTTTTTTTTTAGCTATCTCACTTTAACTATTGGCACTCTTCTTAGATTATCTATATTGGATTGCAATTATTTCCTTTGATCTCTTATTATCTGCAAGTGATCTGTTATTATTTCTTCCAACACTAATCTGTAATCTAGGATCCTTCATATATATATTTCTTCTGATACTTCTCCTATACGTCTTATAAGAAAAGGTATCTGGTCTCTTTAGTCCATTGAAATCCATATTTATTAATTATAAGAACAGGTAAACATTTGATTACTCCATTGCACTGTTCAGTACAGTTGGGCTCACAGACTGACAAATTGAAAACATCTTTCTAATATAAAATATGTTTTTGTATTTTTCCTTTTACTTTAGTATAAAAATATGTGTAGGCCATAGTATTATCTATGAATTTCATTTCAGGTGGATTAAAGAGGATCTTACAAAACAATTATTGTAAAGTAGAAAGGGTTGCGTCTAATAGAATTGAGAATCTGGCCCTTTACAGAAAAAGTTTGCCAACCTCTGCATTAGACTATCTGTTCTCATGTCCTTCTGGTGCAGTGTCCCATTCTGCCTCACAGCCTCTCCATTTTTTAAAGACCTGGTTCAAGCACATCCTCGTCATTAACCCTATCCAGCTCATCCTTAGCTGGCAAAACCTATACTTAACATGGTGTCTTGCGTCATTAGCATATTCCTTTGCATTGTGGTTCCTTTCCTTCTCAGTCTGCTGATGAGAAAGTAAGAGATTTCTTATATGCCCAACTTAAAGTGCAACTCACGATGCTAGTTGTCCAATTATCTTTGTGATAATTCTTATAGTGTCATTATTAAGTCATACATTTGGACCCAGACTCCTCAAATGTATCCCTGGCTGTGGAGAGGAGAGACCACATCATATACACCTTTATGTCTAACTGGTTACTGTACATGATTTACCTATACATCGTATCCCGTTATGAGTACTTATCTGTATCTTCCACTAAGCTGAATTCCATTACAGCACAACCTATTCACCTTTGTTTCTCCAGAACCCAATAGTTCAATAAAGTGTTCTTGGTTTCTGAATGAATATTAGCACAGGGCCTTATATATAAAGTACTTAAATAGTTTTAAATTTTCTTTTTTAATTATTATTTTTTAAAGGTTTTTTATTTCTTTATTTAGCAGAGAGAGAGATCACAAGTAGGCAGAGAGGCAGGCAGAGAGAGAGGGCGGGGAGAAGCAGGCTCCCTGCTGAGAAGAGAGCCTGACTGGGGGCTCAATCCCAGGATCCTGAGATCATGACCTGAGCCAAAGGCAGAGGCTTAACTCACTGAGCCACCCAGGTGCCCACTTTTTAATTATTATTATTACTAATTATATATGTGTCTTAAGGTCAAGAGTGAAATTTTATCCTTGTAGTAGCTCTTTTTAATAATAGAATATAATAAAAAGTTAACAAGTATTTATTGTTTTTTTTTTATTCAGATTCTTACTCTATTGTGGTGCTATTGAAATATTGGAATCACTATTCAGAAATTAGGTTCTGCGTTCAAGTGGGTCATGGTGTTCAATGATGAAAGGTACAGTACTGTACTTTGAGAGGACAAACAGAAAAAAATTGATTCTGCGCAGTTTCTTTGTCCAATTTAGGAGCCACTTATTCTCTAGAAGGCTGAAATAATGTCATGAAATATTATTTTATAATTAGTTTCTGTAAAATCTATTGTAGACTGCGTAACCTTCTTTATCCATCATTTTCATTGTTAAATATAAGGGTTCAGAGTACTGTAGTTGGCACCGCCACATTAAAAATCCATAATTGAAGATCTTTGTACTTTATTCTGATAGGCTGTGCTCTTTAGCTAGTGGTCAACAGTGATTGTTACATTTTTTTCAAAAGCACTGTTTTGTTTAAAAATTTTTAAGGGACACCTGGGTGGCTCAGTGAGTTAAGGCCTCTGCCTTCGGCTCAGGTCGTGATCCCAGGGTTCTGGGATGGAGCCCCACAACGGGCTCTCTGCTCTGTGGGGAGCCTGCTTCCTCCTCTCTCTCTCTCTGCCTGCCTCTCTGCCTACTTGTGATCTCTGTCTGCTGAAAAGATAGATAAAATCTTTAAAAAAAATTATTAACTTTAAGACTATGTCAACAATTCTTGGGATTTTATTACACTTTAGAATGATTAATAAATATATCTGCAGGGGGAGTAGGAGAGGGAGAAGCAGACTCCCTGCTCAGTGGGGCTCGATCCTAGGACCTTGGGATCATGATCTGAGCTGGAGACAGACACTTAACCCACTGAGCCACCTGAGCACTCCTGTACCTGGGCTTTTGATTTCACATTTGTTATAGAGATATATTTTCAAGAAAGAAATCACTGAGTCAATTATGCAACTTTTTAAAAGCTTATAGTATTTATCTAGTCATTCAGTCGATTTTATTCAGTAATTAATGATTGAATAGTTCCCATATGTCAAAACACCGTGTTAATCAATGGGGATACAAAGGAGAACAAAAGAGACAAACTCCTGCTCCACACAGCTTAGAGTTAATTGCCAAAGTGCTTCTAAGAAGACTTTACAAATATACAGTCCTTCTATTTCAGGAGTGTATGAATAAGCCTTTCTTCCTGTACTCTTGATGGTTTTATCATTGTAAAAAAGAGTTCATGAATTTGGTAAGCTAAAAAATTGCATGCCATTGCTATTTTAATTTGTTATTATTTGTTAATGAAGAGGAGTTACTTTTCATGTGATTGTAGCCAATTGTGATACTGTTGGGGAATTGTCTATAATACCTAGCATAATGATAATACCCAGTTGGCAATTTAATACATGCTTCATTTGTTGATTGGGTGGATGGACGGGTGAATGGATGGATGGATGGATGGATGGATGGATGGATGGATGGATAGATGGGTGGAAGGAAAGAAGGAAGGAAGGAAGGAAAGGGAAGAAGGAAGGAAGAGTATACAAATAGGTGAGTAGTTTCTGCTTAAAAGTCCTGGTGAGAGAAATTTCTGTCTATCCTAAATATAGCAGAGTAGTTCTTTAACCACCTTTGTGAGTGATACTCCTGTCTCTCCTGTCACTATAACTCCTTTCCTTAAGTCTGTTCTCTGGAAGGAAAAGAGCTGAACGCTCTTCTCACACTGACGTAGGTGAGCAAGATTGAATTGAGTGACAGGTGAGAAGGTAATTAGTACAACAGGCAGACTTAGACAGGCTATCTGACTGTGTTGATAGAGGGTTTGCTGAAGAATGCAATGTGGGCACTAAATTGACAGTCAGGGAACCTGAAGAGGAAAAGTGATCTAATGGATTAGATGGGGAAAAGAAATATTCTGGAAATATCCTGCTTATCTTATAATTTGTATATAGACATATTTAAGGATAATTTGGGGTCCACATGTCTAAAAATGCAGGCAGGCTGCCCCTAAAAGTCAGAACCATATCTTAAAATGATTCTATGAAATGTTATCCTATAAAAGCACACTACTACAGTGCTGATGCCAATATTTAGAATTAAATTTATATATGCAATAATTCTATGGACTCCTCTCATCACGGCTGGACACTCCCTGGCTGTCCTAAACAAAATGTGAAGCCTATCTATCCATGATGTGAGGGTGACTGTTTTTTCAGCACAGGAGAGAACATCATTCGCAAAGGACCGAATAGAAAGGTGACAGTTAAATAGGTTGAGGACTGTAAGTAAATTAAGGACAGAAACTCTTCTGAGTTTATTAAAGAGCCCAGTATAATTGGTAGTTCTTTATAGACTTAAAATTATTACTCTCCTTATAATCAAGGCAAAAAAGGATGGGTAATGATTGATATTATGATCATCATTTTTTGGGCAGTTCACTCAGAGCCTTCAGCCTGTTTTTTTGTTTGTTTCTTATGCCCTGTGCTGCTCTCAAACCTGTTCTACAATTCAGTCCGTTTACGATGCCAGAAAATCAGGGAGTCTTCAACATGTCCATCACCTTTCCCCTCCCAGGGCCCTCACTCATTAACTGATGAAAGCTAATACAGAATTGTATCTCAGAGTATTTCAATCATCTTCCCTTTTTATATCCTCTCGCTTGACTCTAGTATAGATGTACATTATCATTAACATAAGCTATTTGCAGTAGCCACTGGTCTCCCAGATGCCTTCTATCCATTCCAAATGTTTTTGTTGCCAGATTTATCTTAACACTCCATTCTATTCATATCACTCACCGATTTAAATGACTTAGCAAATCCACATCATTTTTTTTTAAGATTTTATTTATTTATTTGACAGACAGAGATCACAAGTAGGCAGAGAGGCAGGCAGAGGGGGTGGAGGAAGCAGGCTCCCTGTGGAGCAGAGAGCCCGACTCGGGGCTCGATTCCAGGACCCTGAGATCATGACCTGAGCCAAAGGCAGAGGCTTAACCCACTGAGCCACCCAGGTGCCCCAGCAAATCCACATCATTTAAAGTAGTGCTTCACTTTAAGAGTACTCTGACATCTAGAGAAGGCAGGTGTGTCTGGAAATATTAATGGATGGTCAATGCTGGATGTTAAATAGTTGTTTATTTTTTAGTATAAGATTGTTCCAAGCCCTTGGGGTTTTACGTCTTTCCAAGGCAGTTAAATTAGGTGCAACGCTACCTACATGTGTGTGATGAAACACTTACCAGCATTTCATGAGTCACAAGCTTCCAAACACTAGTTTACAAAATAAAACCTGACTTTCCTAGCAGAGCATTCAAGATGGTCTTCATTTTGGCCTCAACCTGCTCTCCAACCCCGTCTCCAGTCGCTTCTCTTTTATCTGGTAACAGCCAAACTCTTGTGCCCTGATTCCCTGAAGCCACAGTGCAGTCTCCTGACAAATCTTTTCCCACGCCCCCCCCCCTTTATTATGACTCTTCCTGTTCCTGTGTTTGATAGCATCACATCCATTATTCAAGGATAATCTAAAATGTTATCTTCTTTAAAACTTCCTTTTCTGTGCTCTCTCAAAATATTGTACATCACCTACTTTTCACGTAGCAATGTGATTGCTTATGTGTCTGCTTCATCTACCATATTGGAAGCTTTGAGAGTACAAACTGTGCCTTATTTATTTCTGCATCTTTGGTGTAGGAATAGGTCCTGACATATTTTATAAGTGAATGAAAGAATAGTATTTTTAAAAATTGGTAGGGAGGGAATAATGTGCTAGGTAAGGCAAGCTCATGAGTTACTTCTTTAGGTCCCTGGATCCCACATTCTTTTTCTTTTTGAAAGCCCAGATAAGTATCTAGTATCTGACAAGTATCTGGAGGAAATTGGGACTGTGAAACTGACTCAGACTGACTTAAATGTACATAATATCAAATTATATAAATGTAATTTATTTCAGTGAAAAAGACAATTATCAGAAGAATTGAAATACCCATGTACATAAAATTAATTTTTATTCATTTACAAAGACTTATTTGTTATATAGTATATATCAAATTCTGTTCTAGAAATTTGAAATTATAGCAATAAATACAATAGGCAAGGTTTAGTTGAGAAATACATAAAATTAACAAGTAAACAAATATATAAGATTACTTTATGGAGTGACATATGATTAAAAAATAAACTAGGGCAGTCTGGTATGGAGGATAGGTTGATGAAAGGGGTGCTTCTTTGGATAAGACACTAGAGTAAGAGAAGGCTTTAATGAAGAGGAGACCCCTGAGTTGATATTTGAAGGATGAAAGATGAAAAGGAGACAGTCTTTATAACAAACTTCAGATGTTACAAATTTAAGAATAGCATGGTCGAGGAGTCTAGGGTAGCAACAAGTTTGATATGTTTCTGCAACAGAGAAAGGTTAATATAGAAAGGAGAGGAATGGAGATTGGAGAGATAGGTAATTCCATGTCATGTAGACTTTGAAGACTATAGGAGGGAGTCTTAATTTTATTCAAAATTCAATAAGAAGCCATTGGACATGACATGATCTTTTTTTTTAAAAGATTTTATTTATTTACTTGACAGACAGAGATCACAAGTAGACAGAGAGGCAGGTAGAGAGAGAGGAAGGGAAGAAGACTCCCCACTGAGCAAAGAGCCTGATGCGGGGCTCAATCCCAGGACCCCAGGATCATGACCTGAGCCAAAGGCAGAGGCTTTAACCCACTGAGCCACTCAGGTGCCCCTGACATGACATGATCTTAATGTACATAGTAAGGATGAGCTGTGGGGAGGCAATAATGGCTGGAGGGAACCTATTTAGAATATCCTGTAGCAGTGTGTATTTCCAAGGGAGGGATAAGGCTGTCTGAACTTCGGTAGTGGCAATGATGATGATGGTGATCCACTGTATGGATTGAGGCTATATTCTGTATGTAGAACAATAAGATGGATTAAATAGTGTGGGTTTCTTTGTAGTAAAATATGACAAAATGAAGCAGATAAGAAAAATGGAAGAAGTGAAAGATAATTTCCACTTATTGGATTTCTCTCCTTCGAGTCAAAGCATCTTTGGAATTCGTTAATTATTTGAACTCAAATGGTTACACTCCTTCCCACCTAGTGTGGTCCTGATTGGTAGACATTCCTTGTCTCTGTGAGTTTCCTTTTTCTTTGCTTCCCTTCTTGACTCATAACATCTTTTCCAAACTTCGGATTAATAGTTTTTTCCTTAGGGAGAAAAATATTTTCAACCATCCTGCTGGCCTGAGTGTTCTTGCATTTCTTTCAGTTATCCTTGAATGACTGAGCTTTGGTATTATAAGGGCAATTATAATTTACCTCATTTTTAAGCTGGATATTAGAAGGGTATCTTAATAAAGTCCCCAGATGCTGAGCACTAGGCAGTATATCATGACTTATCAAATATGTGATGTTGATCCTCCCCTTCCTCTGTAGCTCTGGCATTGACCCTTCCCTTTACAACTTTCATGAGAAAGGTATTTTTGTAATATCTTGTTTAAATACATTGAATGGCTGATGATCTTTATCTAGGAAAGTCACTAGATAAAGAGAGTTTGGGTGGGATGCTAAGAAGGAAATAATCACTTGACTTTACTGAAAATTATCTTTATTATTATTATTATTATTATTATTATTATTATTTAGAGCATATGGTTCAAACATATGGCCTCTTCTTTCTCTCTCCATCCATTTCTTTTCAACTGAACTATGAAATCTTGAGTATATCCCTGGAACACCATTCATTAAGTTCATTAGAAATTACCCCAAATATAAAGGAGAGATGGTGTAGGAATTTGAGTCCATTTAAAATGGAATCTCATCTCAATTTCTTAAGATGAAGCTTCAAGTAAAAAAAAAGTACCACAGGCACATGTCCATTGTTCTTTCTGAATCTTTTATTTTAAGAGCTGATATTTGTTTTTTTGCTAATTAAATTCCAAGGGGATTTTTGGAAAATAAACAAGCATTTTTCTAAGAGTTATTCTTCCTTTATACTTTAACTTGATATTAAGGCAGTAATGGGTAAGTTGTATTTTTTATGATAAACCAGCCACTGGGAACAGATATTCCCTTTGTACATTCCACACCAATTGACTAAATTGATGTTGAAATTGATAAATCATATTTTGTAGAATCTGAAAATGTCCTCTTATCGTGTGATGGCTGTGGCTAACATGGCAGAAGTTTGGTATAATATCCATTATCCCATCACTAAAATTACCGTATTTTGACCCCATTTTAGCATTAGCCTTGACAGAGTGCATGAAGAGTTTCCTAAGCAGTTCCTTGCTGCAAATCAGTCTGTAACTGTATATTGCAAGGGTCATGATTTAATCTGTGCCTCAGCAGAAATCATATAGTGCCAGGCTGTTCAGTGATCTCTCTCTCCAAACTTGGACTCGTGCTTGAATTTCACAACTCAGAGGAGAGTGAGTGAGTGTGCTCCAGAGGAAAGATGCAAAACTAGAAATCAGGAAATTTAGCTGAGCTAACTCCGGACTCTGAATCACCTAAGCTAAGTCTCAGAATCTTAGTACATGTCAGCTGGAGGAAGCTAGACTAGATAAAAAAACATCATTAATATGTCTCACTGTGTTGACCCTGATTGATTCATGATGGAAGGGACAGTGATGCTAAGAAAGATGGAGAAGCTACATCAGAACTGCTTAGAAAAGAGAAGAGTGAAAATTAGCACAGTTAGCCATGAATAAGAAAGAAAAAAGTGGCAGCCTAGAGTTGTAGTTTCTTTTATAACCCTGGCATTCAAAGATCCTGTGTACTTTATGTGAATGGCATAACTATAATAAATTATAATAATAGCTATCATATATGAAACATTTATTATAAACTACCTTAATTTAACTTACCCTTCAAAAAGGATGGGGACTTGGGTCATACTCCTCCCGCTTTATAGATGAGCGAATGGACTTTAGAAGCAAAGGACCAGATTTACGTTTGGGACTTAGGTCTAACCCCAAAAGGTCACTACTTTCATTGTGCTGTACTAATTCATATGTTAGCCTGAATTTGTTGATGTTGACTTGATTTATGGGAAGTTGATAAGCATTAAGTGATCAGAAAGCTAAACTTATTTAGGTCACAACGGAGCTCAAAAAATACTGATTATGGTTGCGACTTCTGCAAATGTAATAGGTTTGGGAATGACGTAGGAAAAATACAGTTTTATAAATAATTTACTTACAGCTCTTTTGGGAATTCTATTTAAATACTTATTTATTTATTTTCTTAAGACTTCATCATTTTGTAATACAGATAAATGTGTCAAAAACTGGAATGGGAAAAGCTTTCTAACTTCCCTTGAATTTGGAAAGGACAATTGATGGTTTAAGGGTAACTCCCTCTCCCAAGCTCAGAGTCCATTGTGTCTGCTGCAGTTTTCCACCCAAGAGACAGATCTGTCATTTAATTAACACAATGGAGAACATCCAATAAGTTCTTAATAAATACTTGCCGAATAAAGAAATACACCATTGCATCCCTAAGTTTTATTTCTCATTTCTGCAATAGGAAACAAAGGATGTTCTTCAAAGAACTAGCTCAATTTGCCCTTTTTAATGTATGCATGATAGCTTTAAGACATAAACCCATACTATTTAGTTAATTCAAAGCAAAATGCTTGTTTAGCAAGATAAACACAGACCAGAGTATGGACGGTTAGGTAGGTAGCTGTGATTTCCAGCCCTGTTCTCTATTAGAACTTCCCTCCTATTGGGTTACAGATTACATCATGAGATGAATTATATCAAAATTATTTTTCCTGTACCCTTTATGATCTAGCCTGTTATATGGGTACTGTTATATGCGTATGCTTTTCCCGGTGGTGGTAATGATGATGCAAGAGGCTTGTCTGCTCGTTTCCCCTTACCCCGCCCCCCCACCCCTGGAACATCTAGCTATTGCATGATGGGAGAAATTTGGCTTATCTTTCAGACAATGGTTTTTAAATTAGGTGTGATTATTTCTGATGAGTTCTAGATTGTCCACATAATCATCTCTTCATTTCAGCAACAGCTGAGCTTAGTTCCTCTTATTGGAACACTCATTACAGATATTCCTCAACTGACAATGGGGCTAAGTCCTGATAAACCCACTGTAAGTTGAAAATATCATAATTGGAAAAGGCGTTTAATACCTCTAACCTACTGAGCATCATAGCATAGCCTCCCCTACCTTCAACATGCTCAGAACACGTAGGTTAGATGGCAAAACCATAGAACACAAAGGCTACTTTATAATAAAGTGTTAAATATGTCATGTAATTTGTTGAGTACTGTACTGAAAGTGGAGAGTGGAATGATTGTGTGACTACAGAATGGTTGTGTCTTGCTTGTCTACCCTCATGATCGCAGGGCTGATGGGGAGCCTCAGTTTGCCGTGCTGCCCAGCAGCACAAGAGGGGCTCATCCTACATATTGGTAGCCCAGGGAAAGATCAAAATTCAAAGTAGAGTGTTTACTGAAAATGTATCACTTTCATTCTGTTGTTAAGTTAAAAAAAACATAAGTCAAACCATCTGAGTTAGGCACGGTCTGCATATACAACTTTTTTGCCCTTTGGCCTTTATGATATTTTAAAACTACAATTTCAAAGTAAGGTATATTGGCCTTCTGTCTTAGATTCTAGGAGAATTTAGAGCTCAATATTGGATTGATGACTAAATATTCCCACACAGATCTTACCTGGACTATTGGAACAGTGTTTAAATTGGCTTTCTGCCTCCAATGCACCACAAAATCCATCCACCTCAAGCTGCCAGAATATTCCAGGACCCCTTCCTCCCACAGAATGCCTGTTCATATCTCTCTTGCTTCAAACCCGTCAATGGCTAAACACAGCTTATAGGGTATAGTCCAAATCTCTTAGGATAACAGAGAAGCCCTACCCCCTCCCCAACTCACTGACCAGTCTAGAACCTTAAAATCAGTTTCTCCTCCTTTCCCTGTCCTAAGTGTATTATCCTCCTGAAGAAAAAAACGGCTCACATTTTGAGTACACTATGTGCTCACTTATTTCTAAATTATCACTTTCTATCAAGTCTAAGGACCTCAAAAAATAATGACTTTTTTTATCTTAAAACTAAAACCAGATTGAATAGAGGTGTCAGATTCTGATAGAGATTTCTTTTTTAAAAATCAGATTTATTACTGATAAAAGCTACATTGGAGGAAATGGCTATGGTAGGCAGTCAAATGGGCTTACCAAGATCTTGAACTAGATTTACTCCCCAGCCCAAACTGCCAGCTTCTTTAGAGGCAGAGCCTGTCTTGCTAAGCTTATCTTACAGTGAAAAGAGATTGCAAAGCTCAGACTGGCTGGCTGGCTCCCAAGAGGAAAGAGTGAGCTGAGCATGCCCAGTTTCTTTCTTCAAACTTACCCAGCATAAAACCTTCTTCTTCTGGGGATGGAGTAAAAGATGCACAGCATTTCATTGGAGAAGTCATCTCCACTCTAAACCATAGGAGTGAAGAATACTGCCTCATGTGCTTTTATTCTGAGCCTGGGAAATCCTTTCCTTCCTTGTTCTTCTGCAGAATTCTGGCCACCCTGCACATGCAGCCTCAGTGGCATTTCTTTTCGTCCATGCTTTTCCTTGGTCTACTTACTCCTCACCCTCCCCTAGATCCCCAACTAATTTGCTGTTGTTTTCCATTACACTCCATATTCCTTCTATCATAGTGTATGATGTTGGTTTCATGAAATGATTAGCCAGCCTGTGAAATCCTCAAGGGCAAGAGCAGATTTGTGCTTCACCAATACCTAAGAATGAGTTTAGAACCTTGTGGGCACTTAATAGATTTGATGTTTTCCAAAATACTTTAGGAAAAGGAAACTGAGGTTCCTGGGTGGCTCAGTCTATTAAACATCCCACTCTTGATTTCAGCTCAGGTCATAATTTCAAGGTTGTGACATTGAGCCCTGTGTCAGGTCAGGCCCTGCACAGGGCATGGAGCCTACTTAAGATTCTTTCTCTCCCTCTGCTCTTCCCCACCTTCCCTAAGAAAAGAAAGAAAGAAAGAAGGAAGGAAAGAAAGAAAGAAAGAAAGAAAGAAAGAAAGAAAGAAAGAGAAAGAAGATAGGAAAAGCAAGGAAAAGAAAAAAGAAGAAAGAAAAGGGAAACTAAGTGAAGATAACTTACTTCAGTGACTGCCTCTTAGGTACTAGGAACTAGGTTATAAATGTAGCTGTATCCTCCTCTAACCTGCACAATGACCATGAAAGATTAAAGATAGTACTCCCATTTTACAGATTAAGAGAAGGGTTCATAGACATTTGCTTAAATATCTGTGGAATTGATATTTAAACCCAAGTTGACCTGTTGTTCTTAGATGGACCCTTGTGTCTCCCAGATCTTAGGTCATCTCTAGATTATTTTTAGATTATAAATCAGAGATAAAGGCCATTGTATGAGGAGAAACCTCACACTTCAATGTGTTTTAGCCTTGTTTAATAAGTTTTTAAATAGGTAAGTGGGGAGTATAAGTTCAGAGGTTAGCATTTTAACACTGACTTTTTAATGTTTTCAATGAAAAGACCATATGTCCCGTATTATTTAGGATGTGTAATGTAAATTATATTACACAGGAATGGATAGCCAAGAAGTCAGACTACACGTTAGCTGTCAGTCAAGATATTGAAAGATTCATGCATTGCCCATTTAGTCTAATTTGGCAATATTCATTCTTTTTTCCCTGACTTTACTCATTCTGAATTATCTTTCACCTTCACCTTATGTCTGATTGGGTTTATTTCTTTAATTTCATCTATTTTAACTTGCCCAGCTGACTTCCCATGATTTTAGTCAATGTTTAGCTGTATATGATAAAATCTACCTCATCTTCAAAACACTCAGACTAAATTATAAGGAATTTTGATATTTTCCTGATACATCCACTAAGCTGATTGTTCACAAACTTTTTAAATGATGAAACAGTAATAACATATACACTGTATGCTAACTATGTGCCAAGTATCCTGCCAAGTGCTATGTATGCATTCTTTCTAGAAATCTTCACAACTATGTAGTAAAGTCATTCAGTCTTTCCCATTTTTAGATGAGACAACAAACTTCAGAGAGGATTTAAGCAACTTACTCATGACAACACTGAGAGAGTGGCAGTGTTAGCATTCAAGCCTTTGCTGATTCACTCTCAAACCTTGCACTTTTACCACTGTGTACCAAAAGCATAAATTCCCACTTTCTGGAAGCTAAGCATTGTCTTTGGAGAGCAACAGAATTGATTTTCATTTTGTCTCTATAATTATCGAGCTTTGAGAGCTTAGATACATTACTCAGTCTCTCTACCATTTCCTTTGCTTGTCTGGTCTGTAGGCACCACGCCCATCTCCAGGGGTCCTTTACTAAAAGACCTAGTACATAAGGGGCTTAGTGCTGTACCTGGTATTTGGTCAATGTCCAATAAAGGCCAAATACCTTTTTCTTTCCCTTACACAGAAAAATAATGACCCCTTAGTATTTCCAGATCTTCTCTATACTTTTTTATTTGAGCCCCCAAGATCCCTATCATAACGGGGATTATTGCCTCTGTTTTACAACAGAGAAGATAAAGGTTCAGAAAGGTCACCAAGCTGAGTTTCAGCCACACACACCTTGTAAGGAGCAGAGCAAGGGCTCCGTGCTTCTCACTCCTTTTTTATGCCTGAGTATTTACTTCTCAGGAATACAAAGTAAAGACAAAAAGCAGAGGATGTCAACAAAATCTAAAAGGTCCTTGTGGGAAAATACGTTCTGCAAAAAAATATTTGATCAATCTCCTATCCCTCCTTTCCCTGAGAGGCAAAAATGAAGAAGTAATTCTGTCAGGAAGGAAGAGTACAATCTATTAGGAAGATTGTTCTTTGCTCGGTGAAGGCCGTGGTCTGAGTTGACATCTAATTGTATTTGCTTATTTCAGAGCTGCAGATACTCAGCCTTTAGCGAGGACTTTTTTGTAATAGGTTAGAAGCTGCGCTGAGTATTATCAGAATGAGTCCGCTTAGTTCCTGAGAGTAATCTTGCTGGTCCTGACTAATGAACCACTAGAACATGCATTGCTGTCTTAGGGATCTATCTGGTTACTACTCTTCTCTAGCAAAGGGCACCTGGAAAGAGACTTTCTTCCTTTTACCACCACGCAGTCCCCTAAAATACTTAAAACACATAAGCAAGAGTCAGAAATAGTTGATGCAACCTGCTCATAATCCTACAATTTGCATTTAGGCTTTTGGAACTATTCCCCACCCCGTTCTCATGATGCATATGAGACAATCATATGTAGATGGATTATGTCCCATATTCATCTAGGGCCCTCTCCTTCCTTCTCCTCTCCGAATCAAAAGGTTTGGGGGTAACATTAAAAGATTGTTTGTCAGTCTGGATCTTAGGGTAAAGCCTCACCTATTTAGAAGGATAACGTGTTCTGGCTCTCTGTCTGTATCTGGACCTATAAAGTTTCCTTTTACTCATACTAAGAGATTGAGGGACATCACGTGCCCCATAGCTGGGAGGCAGAACCCATTTTTCTCTCTTCATAGCACAAAAAATGCAAATCACTATTGGTGTTCTAGTGGGGTTTTCCTGCATTGAAAAACATAGGTCAGTAAAGGCCAAGATTTGGTTTATTCTTGTAATTTTCCCTAATTCTCTCACAATACCTCAGGCCAATATAAATTCCAAGTTTGTGGCTTTAATGTAGAAATACTATACCTAATGACTATGCTTTTATCTCCCATTTCTGAAAGGGAGACTCTTTTGTTAAGTTTGGAAGAATTTAAAAATGAGGAACCTAAGGATTAACTTTTTAATTAGATGTAATGATTAGAAAAATTTTCATCACAGCAGTTTTCCTTTCATTATAAAAGGAAAATTGACGGGTTTTGTTCAGTTAGTGTTCACTGAAATGTTTTTTAAAGGAAATTATTACTGAGTGAAAGGATATAAAAACATAGACTTGTTTACATTTTTATGGGGAGAGACTCCTGATTGAAAGGAATTATAAAGCCCACAAAACAGTATATTTCTGTGCCTGTGTAATATTTAGTCTCAGTGCATTATAAAAGCTTCACCCCGGTATAAATGTTTGTGATCCCTGTGTTAACTGACCTTTGATCACATCAGCACAGTTCAGTGAAATCAAATTTGCAAGGCTTATTTTGGTGGAATCCATTATTTGTGCTTATGGCCAGTCTTTCAACTTTGGAATACTTAACATGTCACTGTCTTGGCCTCATAGTGTAATTTCAAATGACTTAGTTTAATTTGGGGTTTGCTATTGATACATTAACATTCTATGTGCAACTTCATTTTGGGTGAATAGGCCTGGAGTTCGTGAGCACTAGGATAAATGCTTTTGATGACTCCGAGAGTGGAGTTTAGCTTTTGTTCTAGCCCAGAACCACCTGACTTTTAAAAATAAAGCCTAGCTAAACTCCATGCATCTGTGGTACTTACCTCCCAGTCATTTAACAAATAACCATGAATTCTCTTTGAATAATACTCTATCCTCCTAGCTCTTTATTGCCTAAAAGTGCCAACCAGAAATTTATTCCCCTCACCTCAGAGGCCTTCTCTATTTTCTCCTTCCTGATAGCATTAATAATATTAATGATAATGATAATAATATTGATAATACATTTACATTCGTTGTTATTTACTTAGCATTCTTATGTGCAAAGAAATGGTAAGTAATCCATTCAATCCTCACAGTATGCCTGGAAGTTTGCAAACATTATTATTAATTATTCTTACTCACAACTTACACAGGAGAAAGCTGAGACTCGGTAAGGTTAACTAAATTTCCCAAATTCACACAGTAAATAATTAATGGAGCAGACACTCAAAACCACTAATCTTCCTGCAGCAAGATTTTTTGTTAATTGTTTTTGTTCCCTGCCTAAAAGCTTTGCTAGAATCAAGGACTCTCTTCCCTTCCCTCCCTCCCTCCTTCCCTCCTTTCCTCCATTCCTTCCTTCCTTCTTCCCTTTTTCTCCTTTCTTCTCTTTCTCCTCTTTCTTTTCTTTCTTCTATCTATCTATTTTTATATCAAACTCCATTCCTTTCACTTTTTCATCTAGTGCTTGCCCCTTCCCTGCCCTAATAATCCAGGCTCACCTCTCCCTAGCTCTCACCTGATCCCAGTCTTCTCATCACATTACTTGGAAACCTCAAAGTCCTCAGCAATGCCACCCTTTCCTTCCATGTGAAATAGACCAATAAGATATTTCTTCAGGGCTGTGTGTGTGTGTGTGTGTGTGTGTGTGTGTGTGTGTATGTAAGAGAGGGAAGGAGGGAGGGAGAGATGGAGAGGGGAAAAAGTGAGGGAGGAGTGGAGGGAGAGAGAGGCAAAGGAGAGAGAAACAGAAAGGAAAGGGATGTAGGAGGCAACAGGGAAAGGTAGCAAGAGAGACAGAGAGTCTTATTCAAACACTGACTAAAATATGTAGTTGGTCCCCAGGGGAGACATGCTGATGAGGAGGAAGGAAAAGGGAGGACAGATTCTCAGGGAACTTCATTTTAGGGCTATTTTGATATTTTGAGTTGAGACAGAAACGGATCTATGACAATTCTATGATGTTAACTGTGCAAGAGTATCCTTAAAGCCACCAGCGCTCTAGTCCTGGCCCTACACTCTCTAACTGCATAATCCTTGGCCCATTCCAGTCATCTGGGTCTCAGCTTCCTGTCTGTAAAGTGAATAAAGTCATCCGAGACTCATCAGATTTTTTAAGATTCGATGAGATACTTACACAGTGATGAAAATACAGTGGAGATTAGGTTCTCGAGGTGCTTACAAACTAGTGAGATGATAAACATAGGACATATGGATAGACCTTTGTGTTACATAAAAACAGAAATAGGTATAATTAAAGAAAGATATTAGCTACTGATTGTTTATTGAGCATTATTTCATGCTGGTCCCATGAACTGACTATTCAATCCTCACGATGACCATATAACATACATGCCATTATCACACCTGTTTTATAGATGAGGAAACTGAAGACCAGGGTGTAGAGAAACGTGATCAAGATCACATAATTAAAAAACAGTCCAAGATCTTGTACCCTTAACCATGCTCTCTGCCTTGGTGTAGAGATAAGAAAGTACAGGTATTACTTGCAGAGGAAAAAATTCTTCAACTCCCAGCTCTGTGCTGCCAGTAGGAAGTTCGAACATCACAAAGCCCACCAACACAGCTCCTCAGTGACAGCTTTACCTCTGACAGTGTGCCCTGCCCTCTTCCTCACTGGCCATCCACACACAGGCCATTCAAAAAAAAAAAAAAATTGAGTAACTATGCTGTGGGGATCTTGCCTGTCAAACCTTTGGAAAACAAATATGTAATAGGCATGCTGAAGGTGCCGTTAACTTTTATTTCTGTTTCCAATTGAGATGCTTCTGCCTGGCCATATTTAGGCAGCATGGAAATAAATGATAACTTTGATTGGGCATCCTTATAAGTTCTTTCATGTTCTAGTTAGCAGTTCTACAATGCCTACATTAAAAGCAGATTATCCTCACCTGTCGTGTGATTGCTTCTTTCCAGACTTTTTACTAGAATGGACCACAGTGCTGAGAATACCATAAAAGCAAATTCACTCAGGGGAATTATTGATTTTTTTTTTCTGTCTTGCATTCCTATTTCAACATGAAAAGCCCTAATCGCCTCCCTCCTATATTTAATATGGCATCAGAGTGCGGCATTACTGGAAGCCACTGTGAGGCCCTGAGCATCTCAGACCTTGAAATGCAGTTAGGTATTTTCTACTGTTGCATAGACTGCAAAGACAAAATGGTTTGAGAAACTTGGAAGGGAGGGACGGAAAGCCATCTCTCAGAAGGTGAGAACATGGTGATGGCAGTCAAATTAATATAGGTTATCAAAAAGACCTGAGCATGAAAATCCAAGTTCAAGTCTTTTTTTTTTTAATGATTTTATTTATTTATTTGACAGACAGAGATCACAAGCAGGCAGAGAGGCAGGCAGAAGCAGGTTCCCTGCTGAGCAGAGAGCCTGATGTGTGGCTCCATCCCAGGACCTTGAGATCATGACCTGAGCTGAAGGCAGAGGCTTAACCCACTGAGCCACCTAGGCACCCCCCAAGTTCAAGTCTTACATCTACCATTTATTGCCGGTGTGATCCATGTGCCTATCATTTAGCCATTCCCTGTGTCTGTTAGCTCAGTTTAGAAATGGGAGTGCTAATTGTGTCTGCACACACTCCATCTGGTTTTTGTGATAGTCAAATCCATTCATTTATTCAACAATGTTTAGTGAGCACCTATCTCGTGCTAGACACTGTGTACATACAGTTGATACAATGATAAACAGAAGGACTCTTTTCAGTCCATAAGGGGGTCCTTCAGTGAGAAGTCCAGCAAAAATCTAAAAGTCACGAAGAGATTTATAAGTTTGATTCCATGAAAAGCTATGACAGGATGCCCTGATAGGGTAAGGAGCAGTGGGGTTCTCAATTAGACAGGATTTCATCCCCCCCAGGGGATGTTTGGCAATGTCTGGAGATCTATTTGGGTGTTACTACGGGGGGAAGGGAGTGTTACCGGCATCTAGCGAGTAGGGGACAGAGAAGCTGCTAAGCCTCCTACAGTGCACAGTGGGACTGAGATTTGAAAGCTAAGTGGGAGAGAATTCTGGAGAAGAGGTGGGAGAATATTTGAGGCAAAGTAACATTTGCATAGGAACTGACATGACAATGAGCTTCATCATATCCTACGTACTGGAAGCAGCCCTGTGGGGCTGCAGCACAGAGAGGGGAGAAAGGGCACCTGGCGACATCGGTAACAGGCAAGGTTAGAGCCAGTCAGGTCTGAGGTCGTAATGAAGTGGATATTGGGGGTTCCTGTGATGAATGCATATAGCTTAAACAACCGAATGGAAGGAGCTGGGATTTACTGGATAAGGAAATGAAAGCGACACAGATTTGAGGGGGTGGAAGGAGGATAAGAGCTCAGATTTTGAAGGCAGTAAGTCTGAGATGTCTGTGAGATACTTGGGTGGAGATGACCAGCAGGCAGCAGAATATGCAATTCAGGAGAGGTATCTGGGCCAAGAATATAAATGAGGAAGCCATTGATGTACTAACATTTTTTTTAAACCTGAGCTCTAGGCCCAACATGGGCCTTGAACTCACAACCCCAAGACCGGGTTGCTTGCTCTACCTACTTAGCCAGCCAGGTGTCCCTAATGTAGTAGTATTTATTTACTTTTATTTATTTATTTTACTTAAATAAATTATTGTATTATGTTAATTACCATACACTATATGGTATGGTAAGATTCATTGTTTACATATAACACCCAGTGCTCCATGCAATATGTGCCCTCCTTAACACCCATCACCAGGATCACCTATCCTACCCCCAAAACCCTCAGTTTGTTTCTCAGAGTCCAGTCTCTCATGGTTCATTTCCCTCTCTGATCTCCCCCACTTCATTTTTCCCTTCTTTCTTCTAATGTCCTCCATGCTATTTCTTATGTTCGACAAGTAAGTGAAACCATATGATAATTGACTTTCTCTGCTTGACTTATTTCACTGAGAATAATCTCCTCCAGTCCCATCCATCTTGATGCAAAAGTTGTATTTAAATGAGTGAATAGAGAGAGGGTAAAAAGTAAAGGGGAAGAGACTTCCTAGCTGTGAATGTGCTTTGTCAGCCCATTTGTTCTCTATAAATATAAGGATTTCCTGTCCTCATCATCATTAAGTGCAATACTTTTCACACCTATCCACTTGTTTAACAAACCATCGCCAGCCCTCATTACATGCTATGCTGTGTGCAAGGGCCTAGGAATAAACAGATGAATAAGAATGACACTTGCCCTCAAAAAGAGTCAAGGAAGCAAGTGGAGGAAGGAACTTAAACTCTTAAGAGTGTCCTATCAATGAGTTCATGTAGCTTTCCTCCCTCCAGGAGAGTCTAGAGAAGAGGTGAGGGCTCTGGAAAGAGAAAAAGATGAGGAAAACAAATTTGTTCTGCCTCATAGTTCTGTCCAGGTCAACCCTGCCCTCAATCCCACCCTGAGGGTTAATGCGCTGTGATCTAGTGTTTGATAGAACTACGTTCACAGGAGACCTAGGGTCCTGTTTGCTTCACTCAGCTTCTTTGTGATCACTTGCTTTCTCTCCCTTAAAGTACTGGACTTGAGGTTGCAAAGATTCAGCAGAGAGTAGGGATAGCACTCTTTATGACCATGATTCCCATCTATTCCACACTTCTGAAGTACAACTGACTGACTGATTGAATATATAGCACATTTCTCTGCGGTATGAATTTTTACATACTACTGTCCATTTCATGCCCTCTGGAACCCTACTGCATGCAGGAAAAATTCATTTGCCCTATTACCCTGGTACAGTCATGTGAGTCTTGCCCCATCAAAAGAGACATGTCATTCTCTCTTTTTTTTTTAAATTTTTTTTTTATTTAAGCTTTATTTAAACATATAATGTAACCCCACCACCCTCTCCCAACCCCTCTTCCTCATTCTCTCTTAAATAAAGAAAAATGGGACACCTGTGAATTTTGGATAATAAGAGCCATGGTCAAATTCACCATATATCTTTGAAAATACAAAAGAACATGATAAATATACTAACATACGATTTCGGAAGTTTTACTCAGCTTTCATCTGTTTTAGGGTTCATTAGTAATACTATCAAGCAAACACAGAAAGAACCCATCATATCCCAGGCACTGTGCTGACTGAACACTTGCTTCTCTTCTCTGAACCTATAGTTTAGTGGCGGAGACTAGAAGGAAAAAGTGAATAGGGGTGCCTGGTGGCTCAGCCAGTTAAGCATCTGACACATGATTTTGGTCTCAGGGTTGTGAGATCAAGCCCTGAATCAGACTCCACACTGGGCATGGAGCCTGCTTAAGATTCTCTCTCTCTCCCTCGGCCCCTCCCCCCTTAAATAAATAAACAAGCAGATAAATAAATTAACAGTGAATAAACAAATATGTTTTAAATTAAGATGGGAATGCTGCCGAAGCAATCAGGTTTCAGGGAGAAATAGCACTAGGAATATACATACTTTAGACTAAGGTGTGGTGATAGTCAGGGAAGGTGAATCTGCAATTACCTAAATATTTCCTGATCACTGGTCAGATGGAGTCAACACGTATGAATTTATTGTAGATCTTGCTTACTACCTACTTATTATTTCTTACTTACTAAATATATGAATAAATTAAAATGAAATTTATTAACTTCATAAACACTAATTATAGTGCTTACTGTGTACTTGGTTCTGCTCCAAAGATTTTCAAATATTAACTCATTCGATCCTAATAGTACTGTTATAATCTCCATTTTATAAATGAGAAATTGAAGCAGAAAAATCAAATAATTTGTCCAAGGTAACAAAGCTGGTAAATGGTGAAGCAAGTTACATTAGCCTCGGTATCTATCTGTACGTTAAGTATAGTACCTTCATGGGGATGAGAAGGATGCTGCAAGGAAAAGTAGTTTTTAAGAAGGAAAACAGTAAATTTCTATTCCTACAATCTTAATATCAGTCATAATGTCACTGTTACAATGATGTAAGCTCTGAACTTTAAATGTGACAGGGAAGCCAGAAACTTTATTTTTTTTAAGATTTTATTTATTTATTTGACAGACAGAAATCACAAGTAGGCAGAGAGGCAGGCAGAGAGAGAGAAGAGAAAGCAGGCTCCCTGCAGAGAAAGCCCGAAGTGGGGCTTGATCCCAGGACCCTGGGATCATGACCTGAGCCGAAAGCAGAGACTTTAACCCACTGAGCCACCCAGGCACCCCATGGAAGCCAGAAATTTTAAGATGGAGGATCCTACTCTTTAGAGAACTTACTGTCTTACTAGAGAAAGATTATAAGCATGCATGACATAATGCATAATTCAGAATTACATGGGATATCTTTGCTAAATTTAAGGTCATATCTGTACGTGCTTACTTTGGGAGGAAAAATGGGATTACTGAGGATTAAAATATATTCACATATCACTGAATTACAGCTCTGAAAGACACAACAGATAGTTGAATCTAAGCTTTTCATTTTATAAATGAATAATTGAAGCCTGTCAAAGCAAAATAACCAAACCAAGATCTTACAGCTAATTAGGACAAGAACCATAACCAAGAGTAATGCCCCTGGATATGAAATCTCAGCCCTTTTTTTCTGGTTAAATTATCCATATATTTTGTTTCCTTTCCTACTAGAAAGTCATTGCTTTCTAATCCTGTCCCCTTCTGTGGGAGGTGGATCAAACTATAATTTAGCGTTCTGTTAAATGGTGACAGAGATTGTCACATGGGATAAAACCCAAGAGAGTGAGACTTTCTGCCGGTTTTTCTAGCAACTTTTAAAGATTTTTTTGAAAAATAGCTTCACTGAAGTATAATTAATATCCAGTTATTTGAAGATATTTAAGACATATAGTTTGATAACTTTTAACTTATGAAACCATCCATTCAAGTTAATGAATGTATCCATCACCCTCAAAAGTTTCCTCGTGCCCCATTGTAATCTCTCTGTCCATCTCCTTCCCCCCACCTTCCTACCTCCTCATCCCCAGGTTCTCCTTTCTGTCACTATAGGTTATTTTGCATTTTCTAGAATTTTATGTAAATGGTATTAAACAATATGTACTCATTCTGTCTTCTTTGATTCAGCATGATTATTTTGAAATTCATTCATGTGTTGTATGTCCCAATAGTTTTGTTTGTTTTTATTCATCTGTCACAATTTGTTTATCCATTCATTTGTTGTTTCAGTGTTTTGGTATTACTAATGAAGCTGTTACAAATATTTATGTACAAGTCTTTGAATGGACATAACCTTTCATTTCTCTTGGGTAAATACCTATGAGTAGAATAGTTTAATCATATGGTAGGTGTATGTTTAACTTAAAACCAAAACAAACAATGACAAAAACCACTGTACTGTTTCCAGAGAATTTGCTCTATTCCCAGTCTCACCAGCAATGTATGAGAGTTCTAGTCTTCCAATCTTCACCAGCCCTAGGGATAGTCTCTCTCTCTCTTTTTTTTTTTTTTTTAATATTAGCCATTCTAGTAGTATAGTGCTATCTCATCGTAGTTTTATTTTATTTGTCTACTAAGTAATAACATTGCTCATCTTTTTACATGCTTATTTGATACATATGTATTTTCATTGTTGAAGTGTCTGTTAAAATGTTTTGCTTATTTTTAATTGGATTGTTTCTTTCCTTATTATTGAGTTTTGAGAGTTCTTTATGTATTTTATTTTATTTTTAAGATTTTATTTATTTATTTGATAGAGATCACAAGTAGGCAGAGAGGCAGCCAGAGAGAAGGTGAAGCAGGCTCCCCGCTGAGCAGAGAGCAAGATGTGTGTGTGGCTGGATCCGAGGACCCTAAGACCATGACCTGAGCTGAAGGCAGAAGCCCAACCCAAGCCACAAATATTTTCTTCTACCTTTTTTTTAGTTTAATTTAGGTTTTACATATAGGTCTGTAATCTAATTTGAGTTAATTTTTAAAGATAGGCATACATCAAAGTTTGCTATTTTGTGTATAGATATTCAATTTGTTCCACATCATTTGTTGAAAAGATGACCTTTTCCCCCATTGAATTCTCTTTGCACTTTTATCGGATTTCAGTTGTTTAAATGTGTGGGTCAATTCCTGGAGTCTCTATTCTGTTTGTTGATATACTTATTTATTTCCATGCCAATGCTGCATTGCTTTAATTACCTTAACTTTACAAGACCAGAAAACAAGTAGTACTTTTTCTCAAATTGTATTTTTCCTTCTCAGAGTTGTTTTGGCTATTATGTATTCTTTGAATTTCTATATAATTTTAGGATCAGCTTGGCAGTTTCCCCAGGACAAACAAATAAGTAAACATACAAATAACACTGCTGAGTTTTTGATTGGGATTATGTTGCATTGAACCTATAGATCAATTTTCAGAATATGATATCTTAACAATACTGAGTAATCTTACCCAGAAACATGGTATATCTCTCCATTTATATGTCTGTAATATCTTATATTCTGAAATTTTCATTTATCAATGCTAAAGTTTGTTCTATATTCCATGTGATTTTCTACATAGACAGTTATGCCATATGGAAAGAAAGACACTTTTCTTTCCACCTTTCAATTTTTATTTCTTGACCTGTGCACTATCTAGAACCTTCCAGATAATGCTGAATAGAAGTGGTAAGAAAATACATCCTTATCTTGTCCTGAGATTTGTTTTTTTTTAAGCCAGGAATGGATATTGAATTTTGTATGTTTTTCTTGCCCCTACTGAGATGATTATATGTATGTTTGTTTGTTTATTTGTGTTAAAAGAATATCATGGATTGTATTGGATTGTTTTCAAAGGCTAAACCTACTGGTTATGATGCATAACTTTTTATATGTTGTCAGATTCGATATACTAAAATTTTGCTTAGAATTTTTGCATATATATATACATATATGCACATATATATAAATTCATGAGGGCATATGGGTATTTGCTTTGCTGGTAATATCTTCATCTGGTTTGGAACCAGGGTAACCTGGTCCCCCAAATTATAAGTTGGAATTTGTTCTTTCATCTTCATTTCTCTGAAAGAGTTTATATAACATTATTATTTCTTCCTTAAATGCTTGGTAGAATTCATCAGTGAAGGCATCTGGGCCTGAAGTTTCTTGGTGATAGGTTTTTAATTACAAATTAAATATCTTCAATAGATATATGGAATGACTATGTATGTTACTTACCTTTCTTGAGTGAGTATTGACAATATATATCTCTCAAGGAATTCATCTATTTCATCCAAGGTGTCAAGTTTGTTGACATAAAATTGTTTATGAGATTTTCTTATTGACCCTTTCATAGCTATAAGACCTGTAGTGATGCTACTACCTCTCTCATTCATGATTTTGATTATTTCTTTTCTCCTTTATCCCTCATTAATCTTATGAGAGCATTATCAATTTTATTGATATTATCAAAGAACTAGGTGTTAGTTTTATTGAATTTCTTCACTTTCTCTTCTGATCCTTTTTATTTCCTTTCTTTTGCTTCTTTTTTGGGTTTTGTTGGTTTTTTTTTTTTTTTTTAGTTTGCTATATTTTTTCTATTTGTGAAAAGTACAAGCTAAGATCATTAATTTGAGATCTTTTTTCCTATAAATGTAGGTGTTTAGTGCTCTATATGTACCCTTAATTCTGTCCTTAAGGGTTTCCAGCAAATTTTGATATGTTGTAATTTTATTTTAATTCACTTCAAAATGCATACAAATTTCTTTTTATTTTTTTATTTTTTTTTCCTTTGGCCAGTGAGTTATTTATAAGTGGTGGGGTTTTTTTGTGTGGGTTTTTTTTTTGTTTTTTTGTTTGTTTGTTTGTTTCCAAATATTTGGGGACTTTCCAGAGATTGTTTTACTTTGATTTCTAACATAATTTCACTGTGGTCAGTGAATTTCTTCGACCTGACTCCCTTTAGATTTATCAAAATTTGACTATGGTTCAGAATATGTTCTATCTTGGTAAATGTTCCATGAGCATTTGGAATGATTATGTGTATTTTGCTATTGTAGGTGGAGTGTTCTCTAAAGGTACATTAGCTCAAATTGAAGAATGGTTTTGTAAAGTTCTTCTATATCTTTACAGATTTCTGTCTGCTCTTTCTATTAATTATTTAGGGTTTTAAAATCTCCAATTATAATTACAGATGTCTCTGTTTCTCCTTGTCACTTTGGTTTCTCCAGAAGACTAACTCTGTCTCCTCAACTCAGCAAGTTCCTTGGGTTTCACCTGGATCCCCTGCAATGTGGCTGGTTAGCCAAGGTTGTAAATGGGGTAGTCAGTCAAGGACTATGTTTGTTTCCTATCTCTCAGAGTTCACCGTTCTTTGTTCACTGATATTCATATTTGAAATTCATTGTTTCGTATATTTTGTTCTATTTTTCGGTTGTTTCAGACCGAAGTGTAAATCCAAGCCCAGTTACTCCATTTTTTCCGGAAGTAGAATTGCCATGAAGTTATATTTAAACCAATGACCAACAAAGAAAGCATTCAAATGCAGACTTGTCGAGGCATGGTAATACCACCATACAAAAAAGTACTTTTAGACATTCTAAGGCCTATAATCTAATTTAGGGCATGGCAGTGTATTTAGATATGATAGACATATAGCTTAGTGACTGTGTTTAACAGAAAAATGGTAGTCATTACATATCAGGCATTGTGTTATCAGGATGAAAATATGCACACTCTACTTGGTGAGCAGGGGCAAATGCACATTGGAGAGTAGTTGAAAAGAAACAGAGTCTTGAAATATATTTATCCTTGCATTCTTTGTTGCCAGCACAGTGCTGAGCATATAGTAGAGCTCAATAAATGTTTGTTATCTGAGCCAAGTTGAGCCAAGTCACATATTTGATCAGGTAAGATTCATGTTGTACTCCATTTGAAAGTTGAAAGTAATAGATCACAGAACTTACAACAGTGATTGGGCATGGGTATAAAACACATTATAGGTGCTTAATAAAACCGAACTCATTAAGTAAGTCATAACTAAATAAGCAAGCCACCTAAAGTCTCCAAAAGTATACCAATGCACTACTTCAAAAGTGGGGAATAAATATATGGAATTTACCCCCTTGTGAGATTTAAGAAGAATTTCACTGAATTTAAGCATATTGATGCTCTAAAAAATTGGTTAGAGCTAAGATTGGTTAGCATTAGGAATAGGAAGCTACTGAATTTGCAGTTAAGATTAGCTTTGGCTCTGGTATAAATCTTACTATTAAGCTCTTTTAGTGTCATATTCCTTCCAAACCAACCAGTAATGGATTCCAATTTCCCACTCTGCTTTTGTTCTATTTTTCCTTCCCCAGGAATGTCCCCTGTCTATCCCTGCATGTCCAAATTTTACCCTAACTTCAAGCTCTAACAAAGTGCTAAATCTTCCATGAAGCTGCCCTAATTTCCCCAATAGATGTATTTTTTTTCTTTTTCTTTGTTTTATGAATAGTTTATGCTATTTCTTTTATGGCACTAACCATTTTCTAACTTGGCTTTTTGTGATTTGTGTCATGTATTATCCCTTCAATTAGATTTTAAGCTCCTTAAAGGCAGATTCGGCATCTAATATATCCATTTGTCCATAGCACAGTGAAAAAGTATAGCACACGAGAGGTGCTTAATATGTTTATTTGATCAATGAATGAATGATTCTAAGGTGATTTTTTTATGTAGTGTTCCTACATGTAGACTGCAGATTATCTTTTTTTTTTTTTCCAAAAAATAAAGAAAGGAGGATCTTTTAGGACATACTGCTTAAATGAAAGAATGAAGGGATCTGATGAACAAGAGGTAGAGGAAGTACAAGGTAGGACAGAAGATCCAGCTGGGACTGAATTAATGGTGAATATTGACTCAAGGGATTCAGAAAGGAATGGCTGGAATTTTGGAGGATGACTTACCAACTTTATATTTTCTTGTTATTTGCTAAGAAATACATTTACTAGTGAAATAATATTTTCTGGAAGTTATGGGCTGGCTGGTCGACAGTGCATGAGGAAGAAGCATGTGGCTGAAGCAGATGGGGGAGTCTAAGGGCAGGAGTGAAGGCAGAGGAGGGACTGTGGGTGTGAGCTGAACAGAAGAACATCATGAATGAGCAAAGAGAAGGTTGGTTGAATTGATATTGAAAAACAAACTAATGGCAATAGCCTTATGGTGGGTGAGATATTAAGGAAACATAATCTTCCTACAGATTAGCCCAGGTAAAACTTTGGAAGATCAATTCTACTTCCAATTCCTTCAATAATTGGAAAATAATTGAGATAAAAGGTCCTCAGCCTTTGAGATTTTCACACCACAAGGTCATTATCATGAACTAATCTGCCATCGCCAAGACAGAAATACAGAAAAACTAGGTAACCCAAAATCATGCACCTCTTCTAAAAATAATACAGCAAAAATCCTTCATTTATGTCGTCAAACTGTTTCCTATAACTTGTACCTTATTTTGTACTCCCTAGATTTTCTAGGTTAATTAAAAGTACAACTTAGGGGTGCCTGGGTGGCTCAGTGGGTTAAGCCTCTGCCTTTGGCTCAGGTCATGATCCCAGGGTCCTGAGATTGAGCCCAGCATCGGGCTCTCTGCTCAGTGGGGAGCCTGCTTCCTCCCCTCTCTCTGCCTGTCTCTGCCTACCTGTGATCTCTGTCTGTTGAATAAATACATAAAATCTTTTTTAAAAAAGTACAACTTAATTTTTTATGTTATGCATTGCCCTTAGTTTACCCCCTTACCTCTAGAAATGCTGGAATATATGTTCTCCTTGTTGGCTATGTATCTGAATCTGAGTATAGATTCTTCTGGAACTTCTGAGCACTCAGCACATTCTCTTAAAATGCATTACCCCCTACTGAGCAATCCACAGAGATTAGAGGGGGCTAGTAGAGACTCACTTTACTCTGTGAGCTCCTGTCTTAGGTGAAGGAACATTTGGGATATGTCACTATATTCTGTCATCCAGATTTTATTTAGTTCCTTGGACTAGCCTTTTTGTTGTTAAAGTGTATAACTAATTTCTCTGGAATTAACATGTTCCGATTCTGTGCAGACCACTCTCTCTGATCCCAAGACTATTTGAAGGCTCAATTTTCCTCACATTTAATGATGAGAATTCTTCTTAAAATGACAAAATAAATGTGACTTTTCTCTAATACATAAAGCAACAGAAAGGTTTTCTCATGGCTTTTAAATTTCAAGATAAATAATTGACTTCCTCTTATACCTAGAAACCTACTGGCTAGTCTTGACGGATACTTTCAGATACACAACTCTGTAGTTAATAAAGGCGGTAATTCTCCATAGATAAAAATGTCATGTGTAGATCTTAACTAAAGTGAGAAGAGAGTTGGACATATTAAATAACACTGTGAGAATGAATGTATATAATTGGATTTCTCACATAGCAGACGAGTGTAGACACCTGCACATGTACATATGTGTGTGTATGTAATCCACTCCCATCAATTTTAATACTTTTCACAAGCTACTCAAATTCTACCTTCATGGCCTGCCACCCAAATCTTCTGGTAGAAATATTTTTTCACATCTCTTTCCCTCCTACTTCTTTCCCCCCACACACTTATGGTATGTGCAGTTTCGCCAGACCCGTGTGAAGACAGGGGAACATTGATGGGATTGCTTTTCACAAGTGTGGGAACGAAAATCCTTCCCAATGAAAACATCTGTCTCTGTTCAAGTCATGCCCAGTTATCCCCCAAAAGAAATGTTCTGATTAACTTTTTTTTAAAGTCTTAAGATAGCAGTTTGTGTAGCAGATCTAATTAAGAAGTTTATGTAACAGATCTGCAGGGTTTTTTCCTTCTTCAACTGGGTTCTTTGAGCTCAGTTTGAGTGTTACTAGCTTTCGCTATGCAACGGCCAAGTGCTTCCCGGGCTGAAAATTATCAGCTTTTGTGGGATACTATTGCTTCCTTAAAACAATGTGAACAAGCTATGCAACATGCATTCATTCCGGTAAGGAAAATTTTCTTTTATTCTCCTAAAGATTTCTTTTTCTTTTTCTTTTTCCTCTTAGGACTGTAGATAAGTGGCATGTATTATATGCATTTAAAGATGTGGTATCTTCTCTGTAGCTCTTGTTTGGGGTAAATATATCTTTGTCTTTCTTGGTATGAAGTCTGAATTCTTAATATAGTCAGACATTGATCAATGAGAAAGAGTAAACAGTGGTGCAAGCAAACTCATCCCCCTAAAGAAAGTAGTTTCTAAAAGTAACATGTACTAAAGAAAGGGAACACGATTGGTGTTTCTCATAATTAATATTTGATACAACTTACAGTTCGTATTTCTTGGTTGATGCCCCTGGAATGCCTTAGGATGGCTTGAATATCTTTTGCAGTAGGTATGATACATAGATCAAGAGTCAGAAAGTTAGTTCTTACATTTTGGTTGCTTATCCAAGTAAAATTCACCATAAAATCTCTCTTTAAAAGCATGACTATTCCTTTAGTAAACCAGTGATGCACTATTTAGAAATTTGTAAGTATAACTGGTAGAAATATATAGATATATAAAAATGAATTAATAAGCCAGTGTCATTGTGTTATTTATTACAGAAGTAATGTTTGTGCTTATAATTATTTAGCCCAGGGGACCCATGCTATCTACATCAGATAGGCTGAGATGAAGTAAATGGGACTTAGAAGAAGAGTTTTTAAATAGTTGATTCTTTAAATTAAAGATCTGTTTTGAGGTTTAAGAATAAAGGAATTAAGAATTAAGGATCACTCTCAACAATTAGTCTCTGCTAAAATTTATTTGGAATCTCTCAAGAAAAAACATTATTTCTGACATAGAAACTCAAGAGACATACCTCTATCCATGGTGGGAATAAATTTTTGAAGTTCAAGTTATTTTCAACGGACTCAAGTTAGGTGCCATTATGTTTTTCTCTGTAACTTGGGAATCGCCTAAGTATTTCAAAGGCTATGCTACATTTAGAGTTCTTCTCATGGAGTACCGTTTTGTAGTTGGATCTCTATAAAGTGACCTTGATTGTAAAGACATAAAACATCATTTTTACAAGGAATTTAAAAACCACTGGTGAAAAGCTCTCTAAATCAGATTAAGTCATAATGATTCTACATTGAACTGTCTTTATTAAACTTATCTTCCTTGGCTTTATCAAGGAGAGTATGATATTTTCTGTGAAGCTAATATCACCTAATTGTGGAGCTTTCTCTAGCCAGGCAATTATTTCCTCCTATGTTCCTTGCATGCACCTCCAATTTATCACCAAACATATTTTATTATAAGTGTTTTCTTCTCTCTTACATTGTAACTTCTTGGAGTAAAAGAGAAAAGGAAAGTAAGTTGAGGGAAGGAACTAACACTTACATGTTTGTTTTCTTATTTTCTTGTCTTGAATTCCGTAAATAGAGCATGCATCTATCCTCAGGGTCTAGCACAGTGCCTAGCACAACAAGGGTGCTTGGTGAGCACTTGAGAAATGAAATCAAATAAAAAATCTCCAATTCTAGCATTTCTAGTTAATACACAGCAGTTTTCGTCAACAGCTTTGTCTATACTGACCTCATAAAGTTATTTCTATTTAAATCCATCTAGAGAAAACAATAAACCTTGATTAAACCATTGCAATGGGGTGGTGGTGGGCGCAGCAATGTGTTAATGCAGAGGATAGAGCCTTATGGGAAAAAATAGCCTTGGATTGAATTCCCCTAGTCCATGGGCCACTCTTTATTTCATTCTTATGTCTGCTCCTATTTCCCTCTACTGTACACAAACACACACACACACACACACACACACACACACACACACACACAGGCATTTCCAAGTTTTATTTGGATTTGCTTCATTTTGACGCCTCTAAATCTTTTTAGAAGATACTAGGAATTTGCCAATCTCTCAAATCTCAATTTTTTCCAAGTCTTGCATTCAATATAACATTATATCATCACAATTTAAGAAGACTGCTTTTAGAAAACATCCTATTACTAAAATATTACCAGCAGTTGGAGATAAATCTGTTTAAATTGAGCCTCAGTATATTTTTTGTTGGAAGATGAAAGTTAGATCTCAGAACAAAAACTCTTCTGTACTTTATGCACGTTTAAAACCCAGTGATAATGTATTTCATACACTCATAGACACACACATATTTATACACACATATACATGCATGAATGAATGATATTCTTGCCTAATGATACCCTTCACTATTTGGGATATACAAATAAACTCCAAAATATGTATATTTGCCATGATGTATTTAGCATATCAAGGAAATGACAGAGCATATTGATTTAATCAATTACCACCTTTAAAATCAAACTGGTTCTCTTTTCAAATAAAATACTGGAAATGAATAATGTATAGGAAATGTAGACCCATTTCATGTAACTCTCTTAGGAAACCTGACCTGAAAACCTCACAAGCAGGTAAATGCTGTTTGTACATCTTCTATAGGTGTGTACTTCTACCACATCATTAGAACGCAGCCAGACCATGTCTTGCACACACAATAAGCTATGGAACACAACGAATTTTTCAGTCAGTGCACTTCACTGGACTAATAATAAACTTGAGGCAAAATCTCAAGTCATAATACAGTCAACCCCAGAGAATCTGTCCATACAGCCTGAAGTTTATCTTGATGAAAGAAACTTAAAGTAAGGGATAGCTGGACAATGTAATTGTCCCACACAGTCGATGCAAACAGAGAAGCCAGTCCGGGAAGTCCTTCAGTGCTCCAGTATTTGATTTCATATAACAGATCATGCCTCATAATGATGAGGTGGACATCAAATCTGGAAACTCAAGCAGATTCATCTACTTGACCCAAGAGCCTGGAATATAGAAAAGCAACTCAGAATTTCCCCTATGGTTAGCCTAAGTGCCAGCCAGCATGAGTTGTAAATATTTATTAGATAGATGGATAAAAAGCTTTCTTTTGAATCCTGTAAATTGGTTTCATCACTGGAGCTATAAGCACATCTTTCTAGACATTCAGTATCTTTGGGGTCCAGGCAAATCAAAGGTTTTGTTCTTATATTATTCAAGTAAATAGATATGCTTGTAAAAACAGTCCCATAATTAGTGGTTCTTTTCATAGACTGACCTGTGTTTCTGTTCATTATTAGTTCACTCACTTCACTCATCTTTCATTGAGCTCCTGCTATGTTCCAGACACAGTCCAAACACAGGCCAAGGACCTGAAGGTACACTTTAACTTTTATGACACCATCACTTTGGAAGAGACGCTTCATTACCCCTTGCCCAAGTGGCACCCCACTGTTTCTTGCTGCAGTGAACAAAGTTGATTTTCCTTATGGGCTAGTCATTGTATTTTAATTTTGTCTAATGTGAATGTCATGCAGCTTGCCTTGGGAGAGATACTGAGATGAATCAGGAGAATCCTGATGAAACCTACACAGAATTCTGCTTATGAGGAATTTTTTCAAATGGATACACAGATGACTCTAACCACCCGATGCTAAGTGTTGAGTGCCCTAAGTACCCATAAGTTACCATAAGAATTAAGGAAAGGGGTGAGTTTCACAGAAGAGTATCAACTATATTTTAAAGGTTAAACAGAATATTGGCAATGCAGTGACGATGGAGGAAGAGGACCTTCAAGTGGAGGGAACAGCAAAGGCACTCCCTAATTGCACAGATGTGGTCCATTTTTCTGTCTGTTCATTCATTCAACCAATATTTATTAACTTTTTATGTATCTGAAAATTGCATAATATGACTGACCATGTAACAGTAAATAAGACAAGCTTAAACCTGCCCCAAGGGCACTCACATTTTAGGGGTGGAGACAAACACTAAATAAACAATTACATATATATATATATATATATATATATATATATATATATATATGTATGGCCCCCTTTGATGCTGTCCTATGGGAGTTGTTCACAGCATTTCTCAGAGTTGCGTTTATGCATATCTAGATACACATCTCTTATCAGAATAGTACAGCAACTGTGGATATTTTACAAAACCTCTGCAACAAGACAAATGGAATAAAATACTCTTTCCCAAACATTTTTTAGTCCTAAACTACATGTTAATTTCCCTAGCAAACAATTATTACATCCTGTCTCACACATCCTGGGCTTGGTTCTTGTAGTAGAAAGGTGACAGTCTTGACTGAGCACCTCTATTATGTCGTGTACTCTTCTAAGCACTTCACACATTAGTTCACCCAACCTGTCAATAATTCTCTGATGTGAGCACTCTCCTCTCCATTTTACAAAGTTTACAGAGGTTACATGACTTTTCCATGATCACATAGCTAGTAAACAGAAAGACCGGACTTTGAATTCTGGTTATGTGACTCCAGAACTCACTGCTTAACGGGTTCAGTAGAATAAAGAGAAAGCCACTAATATCAAACTGTTTGCACCACAGTGTGGTAGGAACATCAACCAAGGAATGCACAAGCCCCAGTAGATGCTGGAAGGTGGGAGTGATTGATCTGCCTGAATTGGAGGCAAAAGATGAGGAAGGAAGACTGGAAAGGGAAGTCTTGGGATGGTTTTAAAACAGGTGAAAGAGATAAGAAAAGATGAAAGAGTAGGTACAACGGCCCTGAGGCCCAGAAAGGCAGTGTGCAATGAGGGCGATCAACTTTCCCCAAGTCCTGATCTTCCTCTTTGAGTACCAGGCAAGAAAGACAGAAACAACAAGGCTCCATGTTATAAGGTCAGGCATCCTGCAGATCAGTCAGAAGTCACTGAATATCTCAGGCTCAGACTAAGGCACTGGAGCCTTTGAAGAGAATCTCCAGTGGAAAGAAGAGGTGACTTTAAGACACCTGGTTTCAGTAGCCTTACTACATACGGCTTGGCCTGTGGGGATAACACTTGTCTGTGCCTGGACATGAGGGCATATGCCTAAAGAAACAGAGATAGCTTATGTACAGATATGAGAGAGATGTAAGAAGAGAAAAGGAAATGAGAAACCACTTGGTCTGTAAGAAAGATACTGAGAGAGATGAGCCTGGGAAGAACAGCGAGAGACTGGCAGAGGCCACTGAGGCCTCCTGGATCTCTCAGAATCCCCAGTCCTTGATTTCTGTTCATCATGGTTAACCTGCTGTGCTTCCTGCCCTTTCAACCTGAAGTTCAGATTTTGTCTAAGCTACTGTAAGTGGCTTTCTATTCTTTGCAACCAGAGAACCTTCATGAAGACAGTGGCCAGTTAGTGGCTAGTGGTCCAGGGACAGGAACTGGCCCTACAAGAAAGAGCAGAACAAGAGCCGGAGAGAAGGAAAACAAATCAGCTGAGTACACTGGGCTTCAAAGGTGAGGTTCCCTCATTTATGACTTAAATCACATCACCTTCCCCAAGACTTCTATGCCTTCTACCTCATTTCAACCCTCATTAACAACACTTCCTGAAGAAAAATAAGAGTAGAGAATGTGCTCACACACTGCTTTAATCTGTCCTTTCTTATTTAGTCATCACAATGCCAACATGAAATGGCCCCAATGTTATCATCTCCATTTTCGATGGGGGTGGGGGGTCAGCTCCCTTGTTTAATATCATACAGGTGGTAAGACCAGGAGAGAACCCAGGCCTTCTCACCCTAATCCCACCTGCTTTTCTCTTTCACACCCACCATGGGACTTTGCCCCTATTTCTCTTACGCTACTGCTTGACTTTGTATTACAAAAATATGAGGGATTTCTCTTATTTTTACATCACACTGTAAACTCCTTACAGGGCAAGACCGTGTGCTTCTTCTACCTACTTTCTGCAGTTCCTTGTATAGTGCCTTAAGTATGGTGTTTGCCCAATAAATCTGCATGGGCTGATTAATACTTAAAATGTGAGAACTTGGACAGCAATGGGATGATAATGAGGGAATAATCCTTCTTGTCTGGAATTCCTCCTTAAAGCCTGTCTCCTCAGCCCACAGACCCTGCCTTTGGTCCCTGGATGTTGACTTTGAGCCATTGTAAGCTTAGGTCAGCTCTAAATAGGATTTGCTCAATGATGAGTTTCAGTCCTAGTTCATGGTGTTCCAAGTGTGTTTTGTCCTTTCTGGATTCTAAATATTACTTGACTCATCATCCTCAATCATGTCGGATTCATCTCTCAGTTTTATTCCTCTTAGCCTCACTTCACACTTCTGTCTAGTAATACCCCAGTTTTTAGTCTATTTCCTCCTGAAGAATATGAACAAGGCTATTAATGGAATTCCTATTAGTAAAGGAACAAAGATGACTCTTAATCTATAGAGATATTCAACCTAAGGTTGGGGGAGGGGGGAGAATACATCAGAAGCGACCTGAATAATTACAACAGCCTGGGACTGCATGAACATTTGCAGATTTCTGGTAAAATGGAATGAGAGTGTTGCTTTTGTTTTTGAACCAAAAGCAAGAACTTGCTATCTTTTTTATCTTCCTCTCTTCTGCAATTTGCATTTTCTTTGACTGCTGGTCTTGTGATTCCTGTACATAGGCATCTCAAGTCCATGAAAAATTAATGCCAGGTGCAGGATGTCTTCTCTTTATCCCATTGTTGCTCCTACTGTACACAATGTTTATGCTGACTCATCACAATGGGTATCTGTGTGGATATACGTTACTGTACAACAGAGTAAAGCCCATTCTCTGCCCCTCCCACTTTTCCCACCCACTCCAAAAACTGCAAAAATAGGACCCAAAACAGTTTTGTTACAGAACAGAAAAATAGGCAGTTGTTCAGAGCTAATAATATCAGTCCTCCTCCAAGTAGCAAAACAAAATTAAAACACACACATATCAAATCCTTAAAAACTTTAATGAGCTAATACTAGATATGTTGTACTTTTGTAAGCTTCATTTAGATATTTTTACTTAGCAGAGAGATACTTAACAACAATGGGGTTTCTGATTTTTATCTTGAAAATAAAATGTTCTTGCTATTGCTGCTTACTAGATCCCCGCTACCCTGCTAATGCTGCCTTCCTTATATTGCTCAATCGTGTTACAGTTTTCAAAGCAGCATAAATTACATTCTTTCTCTTTATAACCTGGCAAGGTAGGCAAGGCAGGTTTTAATATTTCCATATATTTATAAGGGAATTAAAGTTAAGATACCTGAAGTGGCTAGAATCAGAAGTGGTTAAGGAGTAAAATATAACCTACTAAGACTAGAAGCTCAATCCTATGTCCATTTGCTCAAATTCAGGCGTTTTAGCTACTTTGAAAAATCTGGGTCTGAATGCTTACTTAACTTTCCTGGACTTCAGCTTCACTCTCTGTAAAATTAGGTTTCATATGGATCCTTTGAGGGTTGTCTATGGTTTAAATGAGATACTGTGAGTTAAACCCCCTTAGCACAATGTCTAACCAAAGAAAGTGTCCAGGAAGGGTTGCCATCATTTACACTGCTAATTTTTAATGTTATCCCAATGCATCCTTTCACAAATTGCATGGCCTTTTTATATATGATCCCGTTTGCTTCTCAAAGAAGCACTTGAGGTTGATAAATAATTATTTATATCTCCTTTTATACATGAACAGAAAATTTGACAGTTTCAACAAGGCTAAAATCATAATATAGTTGAGGAGAAAGTTCTTAAATCTCAGTCAGATGACCCAAATCCTAAACTCCTTCTATTACTATTTTTATGATATTCAAAATTAGGTTAATATTAAAGTCAGGAATTACCCAATCCTTATTCATAGCTGTATGCAGCCTCAGAAACAATTTAGAGAGTCAAGTGACCTGACCAAGTTCTGCAGTGACACAACCAGCCCTAGACAACTTATCTGCTGACTCCAAGTGCAAGACTAAGAAGTACTCATCCTATAACATAAAAACATAACCGGTGAATATTTTTGTTGAGTTTTAGTGGGCAAAGAGGGGTCATAAAATGTAAGTTGCAGGGGTACCAGGGTGGCTCAGTGGGTTAAGCCTCTGCCTTCAGCTCAGGTCATGATCTCAGGGTCCTAGGATCGAGCCCCGCATTGGGCTCTCTGCTCAGTGAGGAGCCTGCTTCCCCCTCTCTCTGCCTGTTGCTCTGCCTACTTGTGATCTCTCTCTCTCTCTCTCTCTGTCAAATCTCTGTCAAATAAATAAATAAAATCTTTTTAAAAAGTGGAAGGTTGCAAACATTATATTCATAATAAGTTATCATCACTTTTGCAGTTAAGAAAATCTTTTATAAAACAATGAAGGTTCTAGTATATCTGAATTTATAGTTTCAAAGGACAAAATGGTCAGAGTAAAGTGGAGAGTCAACCTGAGAACTACCATTTTGCTCTCCACTTGTGGCAAAGACCCACTCACCATGAAACAACCTCCTCTATGCCTTCTTTCTCTTCCTTTTATTCTTCTCTTGTGCTGTTTCCTACTCTCTCCTCTAGCCTACATCAACAGATAATATTCTTCCATCTTTACTCTGAAGCACAAAACTGTAGCCTATCCTGAGCCCAAAGGAAGTTAACTCGCAAGCAGAGCCTTTGCTTTGCAAAATAACTGTGAGGAAGAGAGCCATCAGAAAAATGAGAAAGCAAGACTGACATAGACATTGCCACTCTGGGAAGCAAGGGCAGCTGTGGGGCTAGGAACTGGTTGGCATTTTGGACCTGGAGATTTGTAGGCTCTTTCCCATGGAACAAAGAGTTCATTGCCTGGTCAGTGACAATATACAAACACATCTGCAGAATATATTCTTTGGCATCAACAAATGCTAACAGTAGTTAGCCAGCTTCTATTTTTCTAGTCCTCATTCACTTCTTTTCTTTTTTAACCTATTTTTTTCTCTTTTTCCCCAATGAAAATAATTCCAAATATAACATTAATTTTGAAGACAGAATGGCCAAAGGGAGGCTGATAGACTTCTAGATATTATCAGAATTTAAAATAAGGAAAATGGAACTAAGTGTTTTCTACTTTGTTCCTTCTGCAACCCAGCCCAAGTGTTATGTTTCAGAAGTAGGTACTGAAATACCTTCTAATCTAACATGGACTTGAGCACATTATGGGTTACTAGTGGTAAAACAGTAAACCAAACTCATATCTCTTTGTCTCTCTTCCTAACATTTCCTCTCATAAATCTAAATATGAAATAATTTAAGGCTTTCTCTATGGTCTAGTCTATCATGTTTTTAAACTTTGTATGATCTAATATCAAATTATGATTGATAGGGAAGAAAATGAAAGCAGAGGTTGGATGTTAGTAAGTTCTTCTTTCTGGAGACAAGGCTTATAGAAAATGGAGAAAGGCAAGGATAGAAGAAGGAGCTTGGTGAGGCTTCTTTACTCCACTTCAAATATTTTTGAGTTTTTAATATGGGAGGGGATTTTTTGCCACTAATTGCATGGTCTTAAAGCCAAAAAATTAACTGATTCACAATCAAAACAAAATGTAGACTATAAACATAGAGCAAGATGATCATAAATGCATTTGGAGTTACCTTTCTTTACCCAATTCATTAGAAGCCATTTTATATCATTGATCTTTTCCCAATTTGAATTTTGTCTTATTTCACCAAAGCTTTCTTTCTCTCTTTCTTTCTTCCTTTTTCTTTGACAGAGAGAGAGATCACAAGTAGGCAGAGAGGCAGGCAGAGAGGGAGGGGGAAGCAGGGTCTCTGCTGAGCAGAGAGCCTGATGTGGGACTCGATTCCAGGACCCTGGGATCATGACCTGAGCCAAAGGCAGAGGCTTAACCCACTGAACCACCCAGGCGCCCCTCACCATGGCTTTCTTACTTAACATTATCTCTTCTTTCTGTATCTGAATGATAAAAGCAGAGATCATTATCCAGAAAGAAGATTTGTATAGCATCCCTGATTTCTTTCTAGTGTTTCCCAGCAGAACAAAATTTATTATGAGGGAAATCAAATCCTTGATGAGACATAGACTCTTAGAGGTCATACATTTCACTCCCTATTCCTCAAATATAGAAATGAGTAGGGAGGCTCAGTGAATTGCTTTTTTACCCTGAGTTACTGAACTTGTTGGGTCTAAAGCTTCAATCTCCTGATTCCAAGTCCAGCCATCTTTATGCCAGTAACATAACCCCTCAACTGGATTGTGGTTATTTCCATGGAGGTAAAGTATTTAACTTTTGATAGCCATGCAAGAACTACGTGAGATGTTAGGTTGACTACATTATAAATAACTTTAAATGTTTTTATATTTAAAAAATAGTTATGAAGTAAAATATTAAAACTATGAGAACTTTTTGAGGTAAAACATGATACTTCAAGTGAATGTTTAGTTTTGGGTGAATCTTTTGATATAGGTCCTCACATTCATCTGAAAAATTTAGCAAGCTCTTAGGATGCCATTTTGCTTTATTTATGATCTTTGAATCTTTAACTTTTCATTAAACCTCATGTTTCTTTCTGCCTTTCCCACTTCTAAAATGTATAGCTGGAGGTAAGTTAGAACATGGAACAACTCCAGGGCTACCTACCTTGCTTTATACAAGGTGGTGTTAAAACAAGTATGGATTTGGTCATGAAGAGTGACATTTTTGGCAAACTGGACAGACATATAAGAAGAATGAGACTGGACCACTCTGTTATACCATGCACAAAAAATAAATTTATAAATGGATTAAACACCTATATAAAAATATATAAGACCTATGAAATCCTGAAAATCCTGGAAGAGAATACAGGTAGTAACTTCTTTGAAATCAGCCATAGCAACTTCTTTCTAGATAGATCTCAAGAAGCAAGGGAGAAAAAGCAATAATAATAATAATAATAAACTATTGGGGCTACATCAAAATAAAAAGTTTCTGTTCAGCCAAGTTAAAAATCAATAAGATTAAAAGGCAACTTACAGGATAGGAGAAGATGTTTGCAAATGACCTATCCTATAAAGGGTTAGTATCCAAAATATGTAAAGAACTGATATAACTCAACATCCCCCAAAACAAATAATCCAATTAAAAAATGGGCAGAAGACATAAACAGACATTTCTCCAAAGGAAACATTCAGATGGCCAATAGACACATGAAAAGATGCTCATCATCATAATCATCAGGGATATGCAAATTAAAACTACAATATCACCTCACACTTGTTAGAGTAGCTAAAAATCAAAAACACAAGAATGTGTTTTTGTGAATGAGAATGTGGAGAAAAGGGAACCCTCATGCACTGTTGGTGGGAATGCAAACTGGGGCAGCCACTGTGGAAAACGGTATGGAGGTTCCTCAAAAAGTTAAAAATAGAATTACCCTATGATCCAGGCATCACACTACTGGGTATTTACCCAAAGAATACAAGAACACTAATTCAAAGGCATAAATGCACCTCTATGTTTATAGCAGCATTATTTACAAGAGCCAAGATGTGGAAGTAGCCTAAGTGCCCATCAGTTGATAAATGGATAAAGATGTGATATATAGATATATAGATATATATAGATTGTTTAATTATATATAATAAATGTATAATATTGTTCAGCTATAAAAAAAGAATGAAATCTTGCCATTTGCAATGACATGGATAGAGCTAGAGAGTATAATGCTAAGCAAAATAAGTCAGAAAAAGACAAATATCATATGATTTCACTCATATGTGGAATTTCAGAAACAAAACAACCAAAGGGGAAAAAATAAGAGAGAGAGAGAGAGAGAGAAAAACAGACTCTTCATTATAGAGAACAGACTGATGGTTACCAGAGTGAAGGGCGTGGGGAATAGGTTAAAAAGGTGATGGGGATAAAGGAGGGCACTTGTGATGATGAGCACAGGGTGATATATGGAATTGCTGAATCACTCTGTTGTATACCTGAAACTAACACGTTTTTAAAAATTTAATATTAAAAAAGTAAGAGTGATACCTGGCTCCACTAGTTATTAGTCTAGTGACCTTGGATAAGTTGCATTATAGGTCCAGTCCTCACTTTTGCTATCTGGATAATAAGCATAATGATAGCATGTAATTCATAAGCTTGTAATGAAGAGTAGAAAAGAATGAATATAAACAACCTGTGTATGATAGGCATAGAAGAGTCTTTCAGTTTTTAACTGTCCTTAATTTACAGGTCACGCTTCAGTCTAGCGTAGTCTGTGGTGCGTGGCAAGTTCCAGATGCTTCCATCCACAGCATCAGTGGTACAAGAGTACTCACCAGGGGGCAGTGTACAGTTTGCCCCTTTGTACCCATTTCACCTAAGCTGTGGCCTCATGGGTTTCTCATGAGTCCTATCTCTTGTTGCTATGGCTCTATTTTTAAAGGTCTGAAAACCCATTAGCAAATATCTTTGAGTATATTGTATGTCAAGCACTGACAGTAGCTAGGTGGGGGAGGCTGGTTAAGAGTCCCACCCTCAAAACAATTACAGTTTCAGCAAGGAGATACAAATATCACACATGAATCAGTTAGCCATCAACATGTATAAGAACAGAAAGAAACGGTCATTAAGAATGTCAGAGCTTAGTGCTTTTGCATAATTTCTTTCTTTTAACATTTGTAATTCAGTACGAATGGAAGTAATACAACTAACGTGTGTTTTTAAATTTGGAAGGCAGGGTGGTTAGATAGATTAGACCTGCAATCAGGATTGAGGAAATCTTCATGGAAAGTCAAGGGCTTTAGAATGTCCTTCAAGGATGGATAAAATTTGGATAGGTAGATAAGAAAGGGGACCATGATTGATTCATGATATAAGAGAAAGAAGAAATGGAAACAGTATTTCATGATAGATATGAGCAAGGCATTTGCTTGGAGTAGTGAGAATCTTGACTTCATGGAAAGAAAAGAGAGGGAAGGGATTAAGTAATATGCATTTACTGATCCTACTGCATGCAAGACCTTCATCCATGTGCTACAGAAGACTCTAGCCCTACCTTAGCCTAATGAACCAGGCTGACAGTTTGCTTAGAATTCTGGTACCTAAGTGTGGAAAACCCAACTGTGCTGTTGAGATTATAGCTCTTTGGTGGCTTAGCAAAAAGGAGCAGATGGTATCCACGTGATCTTTCCAGGAATAGCACCACATGGAGTGAATCAGTGAATTAAATATGTGTGGTTATATGGCATGGGGCACATTGACTAAACCACACTTGTGATTTGAGCTAATGACTCCATTTTTCGTGCGATCTCCAGGGAGTATTTGCATAAATAAAGCAGTTAGGTTTGTAAATCCTCAGTGTGAATCAGTGGAATTTGTGGCAGAAATGGAGAAAAGCAAGGATTTAGAGTCCAACGACCTGGGTTTGAATCCCAGCCTCCTCTTCTCTAGCTGTTTGACGTCAGGAAATTCACTGAGTCGCTCTACGCCTCAGTTTACTTATCTATAAACAAAGAAAAATTCCACCAGGTTCTCCTGGTGTAAGGGAGGAGTAAACAAGGAAACACAGGTAAAAAGCTTATCGTATTTGCCTGTCAAGCAATGAGTATTTGCTCAATCAATGTGAGTTCCCTCTTTTTTGTGGAAATTAAATGATCTAATGTATAAGTAATAAAGCATGGTATTTGAGGTCAGTGTAATGCAGTTATCAATTTGAGTTTCAGTGATGATCTGAAGTTTTGGTGAGTCATTTATTTTTGCCTTTTATACCAAGTGTAAAGAAGTATGTGTCAGGGGAGCTGAATCAAAATCCAAAGAACCCTCATGTCTAGTAGTTCCAGCAACTTTTACCTCTTATTCTAAGTGGAATTAATTCTAGAGAAAAGATAAAGAAAAGTCTCTTTGGTTCCAGGTCTCCACTTTTATGTTCCTTCCTCTGCAAGCTAGCCCACCTTTTCTGCACCAAGGATAGAGGTACCTACCTCAGCCTACTTATTTGTGGCCTTTAGGATATCATCTATTTTCTGCAAAGTATTACACTACCTTATATTTTAAGGGAAGATCAAGCAGGTATGTTAACACTTCAGTCCAAAGGGATAAAAAACTAATGGTGTGTTTTCAAGGATCCGTGAGGGAAGTCATATTAACTAGCACAGACTTCTGGAAACTTACCAAATCCAAGCAAATGTTTTTGCAGTTGTTTAAGAGTTACCACCCCCATAGGAACCAAACTTCCAAGTTCGACTCTTGGCCCTGCTGTCACTAGCTGGATGACCTGGGGAACAATGGGTAACACCTCTGTGCCTCACTTTTCTGTAAAGTGAAGATAACATGATTTATATTATTAAGAGAGTTCAGACAGGCAGAGTTGAATTGAATTCAGGCCAAACATGAATCGGCCATTTTTTTCCCATTGTCCTTTTTTAAAAATTATTAAATATTTATTTTATTATTTATTTGTTTGTTTGTTTGTTTGTTTCAGAGAGACAGAAAGAGTGCCTGTGGTGGGAGGGGCAAAAGGGAGGGGAGCAGGAGCCCAAAGTGGGGATCCATCCCCAGACTGGGAGATCATGTCCTAAGCCAAAACCAAGAATCTGATGCTCAACCACCTGAGCCACCAAGCACCCCTTTTTTCCCCCAGTGTTCCAAGCGAGGCTGATAGCTGGTTGGGTAGCTATCTGTGCATTTTATTACGTGTTAGGCAGAGGGCCAAGGTCTTTGTTTTGTCCAGAGTTGTTCCCTTGAGATCCTGCATCTTCATTAACCTACAAACAATTAACTGTTCAGTCATCCACCATCCTGTTATTGCCTGAGTGTCCTTACTGGTGTACATGGGAGGAGGTGGGGGTGCTATGTCACTGAAGGGTAAGGGCAGAACAGGGTACAGACCAGAACCACGTGGTGCTACTATTGGTGATGACTCAGAGCTCTCCTGGATCAAACTGCATGCACCTGCTTGGTCTTGTAGAGAGAAAATATGAAAAGGAAAAGAAAATCCAAGAAAACAAAAACAGCCACAGTACTAAATAATATAAACTTACATCTGTGGAATATCTCTCTTTTTGCTTCACATGCATTATTTCTCCAGGTAACTTCTCAGGAAATAGGTTAACTGGAAAATAGTGTTGTCCCATTTTTTAAATGGGGGAAAGGGATTTAGAAACCCTCTGAGAATTGGGGAATTGAATCTGAGTCAGTACAGTGAGAAATTTCTCATCAGACAGTGAAAGAGGAGCCAGCAACTTGCAGGACAGAAAATAACTGCATTCCATCATGTAGCCTGGAAAAAATCAGCAGAGGGAATCAGGAGATGGTGGTGGTTAATCAGCATGAGATCTGGGGCTAGAAAGATGTGGGCTTGAAACCTGGTTGTGGTCCTCTTAGATGTGTGATCTTAGGCAAGTGACTTAGACACTTGGAGCCTCCCTCCCTTCCTTTCTTCCTTTTTTCTGTCTTTCCAAATGGAAACAATAATGTTTTCCTTAAAACATTTTGAGAAGTAAATGTACTGATGCATCTTAAGTATTTACCAAAGCCTTGGGAACATAATAGTCATTTAATATATGTTTAACAGTTTATTCTTGGTCTTGTTGTTGTTGTTATCCTGTCTTCAGTTTTGATATTAAGTAATTGTGAGATCTGGGGCATGCCACCAACTTTCTGTTTCCATTTCCATATTTATAAAGTGAAAGGTAGAATTAAATGACCCTTAAGGTCTCAGCTTAAAGTTTTATAATTCTAGAGTGGATTTGTTTCTTTTGTTTCTCTTTCACTCTCATTAATATGTCTTTAATAAGTTATTTACCAAAACTTTTTCCTTGGAGCATACTCAAAAAAATCCTGACTGAGTCAACTAAGCTATGCCTGCACCATTAACCTTCTCCCAAGCCATGCCTTTGGCAGGCCTGTTCATATGATACACAAGGGCCCAATAACTGGGCCAGAGTGAGGTGGGGAGGGCTCTGGCCCCAGCCAGGATCCACGTGGATATATCTAACTTTGTTTTGAGCTGGCCTCTGACTTGTTAGTGAACAGTGAAAGTTAGAATCCAAAGAGCTCTGGTAAAGTCCAGTTCCATTCTGAGAGGCAGTAGAGAATAATTATCAAAAGTGTGAACTCTGAGCTAGACTGTCTAGGTTTGAAGATGGTCTCTTAACCGTATGTATGGCTTTGGGAAAATTACTAACCTCTGCTTCCTCACTTGTGAGCTGAGAAAAATGGTACATGACTCACTAGGTTATGTGAAGATTGAATAAATTAATTTATACAAATAAGTGCGATATAAATGCTTGACCTTAATATTATCCACCCCAGTGTTAATATTCAGAAGGTCAACGTGTGGCTGGGTCAGGATACTCTGAGATTTCAGAGTGATGGTGCTCGGGAACAATTGCAGGTTCCTGGTTAACCCTTCGCATAGGAGTAGGACCATCCCTGCCCTAAGGATGTGGGGCTCTAGCTCAACAGATTATGGGAAAGGAGAGGGAAGATAGGGTTTCATGTCTAGTGGAGAACAAAAGGTAGGAAATTGAGGTAGAAGTCTCCCCCATGCCAACCATATCACATTTTTTAAATTTCCAGAATGGGCCAATATAGTGGAGGATTAGGGGGAAAACTTGAAACAAAATAAAGTTATCCTGAGTTCAATTCTTAGTGTACCAACTCAGTACTTAATGTTAGAGATCTCATTTCAGACCTGACGTGGGTAATGACTCCAATATTCTACTTCTGTGGTTAGAATTAGGACACGGTCTGATTGGGGCTCAGCCTAATGTGTGAATTGTGTGATTGTGTGTGTGAATTGTGAAGCTAGACTATTAATAACCTTGTAGCAGCTGACCTAAGCCAGCTAATTTCTATCTACCTTGAACTTTGGGGATGTTTAGCTGTCTCAGGGAAATCACATGCATACACAAATGGGCTCCCTTAAAAACTTCAGTAGATTCCGTTTTGTTTCAATTTGTCAAGCCAACCATACCTGAAGGTCACTTATAGGACCTGTGTTACTTCTTGCACACTCAGGATACTTGGCTTTTATGCTCAAGAAGATAAACCAGAGATACTGCACCCCAAAAGCAGCTGACATGTTGTTCTTGTCATATTTTACCTCCGACTTGTTTTGGCTTGACAACTGCTTGCCTTCAACTTGCCTGTTCCAGGTCATTTGAAATCCCTGCACAGTTCCTAACCCCATCCGTGTTACTTTCAGTTTCTGCTGTATTTAGGTTCTTTGAATGTGTGGATTTCTCTCCTTTTCCACTTTGCTTCTTAAAAATTTAAATATAGGCCCGGATTCAATCTTGTGACCTTCTCACTGGTTAACCTACACTGGTCAGATGGAAGTTTCCCAGAGTGTGCTCTTTGGCTGACTGGCTGTTGTGCCTTCCTTGCCTATACCTTGCTTGACCTGGCTTCCTGACTATCTGACTTGGTGAACACTTGCCCATATATGTCAGAAGCTTGTCTCAAATCTAGCACTTAGCAAATATCAAGAAGTAACCACATCAGTCAGAATCAAAGAAGTGGGGGCGCCTAGGTGGTTCAGTTGGTTAAGCCTCTGCCTTTGGCTCAGGTCGTGATCTCAGGGTCCTGGGATTGAGCCCCACATCGGGCTCTCTGCTCAGAGGGGAGCCTGCTTCCCCCTCTCTCTCTGCCTACTTGTGATCTCTCTCTCTCTCTGTCAAGTAAATAAATAAAATCTTTTTTAAAAAAAGAATCAATGAGCCCCTTTGATAATTTGCATTCATTATGTCAGATTCTTTTTTAGTTACATTTTCTTGGTGGCAAACAGCAGGAGCTTAACTTTTACTAGCATAAACAAAGTTATTGATATAATTTGAAGAAGGCTGGAACTGATGAATAACTTGATCTAACAACTTAAAATTTTCAGTGTTCTCTCTATTGGCTTCTGGCCTCTCTACAGTTAGCTTTATACTTCCTTATTGCTATAAACTGACTTTCTCCATATAGAAGAGAATGTAATAGAAAACACAAACCATTTATATCTCATAGTTTGGGCCACCTAAGAGGATTGATTTTCTGCTAAGTCACCAGTTTGATTTAGGGGTTCAATTAAATAGAATACCCAATATGGAAGGAGATTGTGTATACAGCAGGGCAGTACACATTGTAGAGATAAAGCTTAGAGGAACAACAAAAGTAACTAGGGAATTGGTTGGTATTAAGAATCTGAAACCACACTTGATCAAACTGGCATGGACTCACATGATTTCAAAAGTGAGAAAAGAAACAGAAGCCAGGATGACCCAAGGAGAGATCTGAAATTAACAACTGGTGAGAAGAGCACACTCGTGGGCCAGACTTAGAATTCGACTGCATTCTGTCACCACTTGGGATTTTTATTCTCTGCTGATACATGCCATTGAGAACCTTAAAGATTCCAAGAAGCTTCTGTAAAAATAGTCTGGAGAGGACTGTGAGGGTGCTGGAGCCAAGATATGGGAGAACTGATCTTCTGAGAGCCGGATATAGCAGCCCAGTGGGATACAGAACAGCCAACCATAACATCTCCTTGGTGATCAAGCCAGGGGTTTGCCAATGTCAGATGTATGTGCCGTGTCTGTGGATTCACACATTCCATACATTCTGTTTCTTAGTCACTTTAATATATACAGGCATTAAGGAGGGATTCTGGACCTTTCGAAGTACCAAAAAGGAACAACGAGCTTTCCACATAACACAGATTGTACTTCATAACATCTAGAATCAGCAGTTATGAAATAATCATTATTTTGTAAAAGCTGGACAGTTAAGCAATAGGGGATGGTTAAGGGAAGAAAGTGACAGTGGATATTGGAAAAGTAGTCACAGTTTTGTTGGTCCCAGAGGAGATTTTGGGGTTATTCTAGAAATGTTTTCCCAAGCTTACAAAGAGGCATGACTTTCCTTTATACCTGTACCTATACTTTGTAGCTACATTTAGTCAATAATTCCTAAGTATTTAATGAGATCGTTCAGTGTACCCAAGTGCTGTGAAGAATTTTAGGAAAGTATACAATCCTTGTCACTTTTTAAATATAGAGTCTGATTAGAAGAACCGAATCTACATATATGAAACAAAAAATAGCAGCATAAACAGATGAAAGTGATAAATGGCATCATGTAGGAAAGGGATTTCCATATAAAATTTATTCCTAGACCACATTAATGTAATTTATAACAGGAAAAACAAAAGTAAGATGGGTTGAATTCAATTGATGCATAGTTATTGATTAAACTGTAATAGATAATAGGGGAAAATATAAATATTGGGTGTGATCCTTGGAAAACTTTTAGTCTGGTCGAGGAGACAAGGCCCAAATGTTTTGGGTCATCCTGGGAACCAATTAGAAAGCATAGAAGAGAGGTAGTCAAAACTGAAACGCAGAGTTGGAGGACAATACCAGTGACCATTCAGGCATCATCAGATTGCTTTCAATGTCTGACATATGCAAGACCTTACGGCATCTCTTGCCTGCAGAGTGGCTTTGCTTTGCCTCAGTCTTGTATGCTGTTCTGGCTAGAGATCTTCAATCACTTCAGGACACTTGCAATGAGCCACCTAGATACTGAGATGAGGGAGCAGCTTAGGGTGAAAAAATGGATTTTGAGGTCAGAAAGGCCAGTGGTAAGTCTAAGCACTAATTTTTCTGAGCCTCTGTTTTCTCATTTATAATGTGGGGATGGTGATAATGATGCTTCATAATAAGGTTTTGTGGAAATTAAAGAGGATATATGTGCACATTCTTATATATGGGCAAGTAATATAGTTTTAATAAATAGTGCTTCACATGGTCTAATCTTCAGTTTTCTTTAGTGCAATTGTAGCCAACAACATAGCATTGAAATCTCTGGCATATAAAGAGTTCACAAACCATTTGATAATATATTCTTATAGTAGTTCATCTTTAGGGACACTACTAATAATATTTAACATTGATTCTGAAATTTAAGTTTACAAAGCACGTGAAATATATCACCTCACTTATTCTTCAAACAACTCTTTCAGAAGGTGATCATCTCCATTCCCATTCTACAGAGAAGGAAAAATGAGGCAAAGGGAGTTAGTGTAATTGCCCCCAGATCATACACCATCAAGAAGCTGCTCAGTCCCCAACACATATAATCAGGAGGTTGCCAAACCAAACTCAAGCCCAGGTTTTCAGACTGTAAACCTCACGTTCTTTTCCCTACACCACATGCCCATAAGCACTGTGTGTGTATGTATTTTGGGTTGGTGTTTTTTTGGTGGGATCCAGTGGAAACTGTCTTTCTCCTATTTACCCTAAGGTACTTGCTTTTAGGAGTTAATGAATAAACTGTGAACATCTAGCTGACCCACCACGTAGATATGTAGACCAAGGTCCTGCTCTTAATGCCCAGTGTGTTGTGTTAAAACATGGAATTTTGTTTTGTGAAATCTGTTGGATTGCCATTTGTTTTATCATTCTTATTAGGATTCCACAAGCACAGATTGACATTAAAAAACTGTTAACTCTGTTAATTCCAGAGGGCACAGCTAATGAAATGTCCCAAAAGTTGGGCACTTGCCAAAGCCACCGTGTCTTATAGGACAGCTCTCGATTAATCATGATGAGAGTATTTCCTCTATCTAAATGAAATCTGCAATTTGGGAAGGAGATTAAAGACCCTTCAGGGGATGAAGGAGAAAATGCTGTGAAAATTCTAGAAACTAGAAAATAAAGATAGGTCTACTCAATATTCATGAAGTCAGATTGGTGGATGCAAATAGATTGCAATCTCTTATTTGCTAATGACTTGGCTTGTAGCACTTCTGTATCAGTTTTACACAGTTTCCTACTCAACTTTAAAGAGAATGACTGCACTTTGTACTTTTTTCCTTTAAAAAAGAAAATTTAGCATACCCAATATGATTTTATGCCATCTTTGATGAATTTTTAATTTCTTATTGAAGGATTTCTAAGGTATGTGTTCAGAAATGCATACATGACCAAAGATAGGGTAAAGAATACATAATAGGTAAGCATCAATAAGATGTCAATGAGTGACTCAAGAGGAAAAAAGAAAAAAGATGTCAATGAGTGAACCTATTTTCAACATATTCTGAAAAGGCAGTTTAAAGAGAAGGATTACAAATGCTGGTTTGGGTTTAAGTTGGTTGCCATGAGAGAGAAGTTAAATTTATTTTGTACAGCTATTTTATAAGGAAATGCTATACGTTTTAACCGTCACCCAATTTATTAGAAATTCTTACCTCATATGCAGCTCAAATCCTCACCTACTGTTGAGCAGAATTTCAGAGAAAATCAGTAGAAGTGCAACTGCTTACTTCATTTCATCATGTAGCAAATGTTGCAAACACATATTTGAAGGAGGAGGTTGCAGCAAACTCCAGGGTATTTCATTTATCCCCCAAAACCCTGACACAGTGCCTGTACAGCTCCTCAAAAAATGCTTTTGAACTCTATTAAATCTGTTTAACAGATCCCATCTCAAAATAGACTACTTTTTATTTAATTTGTTTTTTCTGTTTCTCTTTTTCAGGCCAGCCCTGCTCCTATAATTGTCAACACAGATACTTTGGACACGATTCCTTATGTAAGTAACATTTTTATAAGATTTTCTTTACAAATTATGTTAGAACTTAATCAGCTAAATATAAAATTCAGTACATATTCAGTTTTACCCAATCCAGATGATCTAAACTGTATAGAATGAGTTTTGTGAGTTTTGTTTTGATATCTGTTAAATCTCAGCTTAGTCATGCAAATAGTTACTTTTTCATTCACTGTTTTCTAAAGCACAAGGACACATCATGAAGGAAAAAAAAAGCCAATTATATTCAAATAATGTTAGTTTCCTAGGTGTCTTCCTGAAAAACTAATGAACTGCTTATAGAAGAGATGGATAAACTTTCTTGGGTCTCTTAGTAAAGGGATACTCAAATCAATTTCTATGGCAGGGCTTAGAACATCAGTAAGCTATCAGTAAATATTTAATGGATTTTGCTGGGCTTCTAACAAGAGTTGTAACAAATTTTTGTGAGGGGTAGTCTATCTATATATAATGAAACCTGTGGTTTTATGAAAGCCCGAAGCATGAGATAGGTGTGAAGATCAGGCAGATCAGTAAAACCTGAGATTCTGTACCTGAAATACAGCCAATATAAGGGCCAACATTCTTGACAACAAAGTCTGGCAGGGCAGGAGAGATTGGGGGGGTGGCAACAGTCCACAATGTGGGTGAGTGGTTGACATCATGGAGGCCCAACAAGGCTTCCTGAGCCACTGTAGCTAATGGATAGAGAATATCCATTGAATGGATAGGTTGGGGAAGATGGGACAGACACAGGTGCATGCAGAGAGAGAATCTGAAGCAAGGAGAGGGACTTCAGGAATAACAAATAAGAACAGATTCCTAGTCTTTGATTAAATGAATAAAACTAGTGAAGCAATTGAAAGAGTACCTGGCACAAAGGAAATGCTTGCTCAGTATCAGCTATTCTGAATCTTAGACCCTCACTCAACCTCAAATGCCTACACAGAGCAAATAACACAGACATGCATGGGGCAGGGGGCGTGGGGATGGTAGGGAATAGAGAGCACGTGGCCTTCCAAAGGGGGCAGCTGCCACGTGGCTCCAGCGGGTTGGTACCAAGGGGAAATGAGGACCAAGTGCTGTCAGGTCATCCCATTTTTCCAGAGAAGTTGTAAATTTGAATTTTTATGTAAAAGTTTGGAGTTTTTAAATACAGGCAGCTGATTTTCTGAAGTTCATGCACGGGGGCCAAAGTGTGTCCAGTCCCAAGGCTGCCTTTTGGGAGGTGTCTGCCTTGAAGGAACTGGAGATCCTGAGCAGGTCCTCCAAGCCAGGACTCACCCACAGGAAAGCAGAATGCTAGAACTGGAGTACAAGGTTGGGACTTGATTACAGGAACAAGTGACTAAAACTGGGACACAGGGTACGGACAAGAATAACAGCAAGCTTGACTTGATGCTGACTCACCTGAGCTACTGAGCTTGGGCTTCTTAAATCTTTCTGAACAAGAGTCATTTGGGGTCAGACAAGAAATGGGGTTAAAAGCGCACTGGTAGGAAATCAGTGGCCCCAGCTGAGGAAAGAAAAGGACTCCATTGGAAGGAAGCAAAGCGATATGTTAAAGACACATAGCATCCACTATTCTATCTCTTACTCTCCCTATCTTCCTTCATTTATCAAACATTTATATTGGGATTATGGTACATCTGACACTAAGCACTTGACAAATATTAACTCAATCCTTAAAACTACCCTATGAGATAGGTTCTATTACTTTCTCTATATTACAGGTAAGAAAACTGAGTCATCAAGAGATTAAGTAACTTTTTCAAGTTTGCATTAGAGGCAGAGCCAAGAATGAACCTAGGTAGCCTGGCTGAAGAGTTTGAGGTCTAAGTTAACTCCTGTCATGTAGTTACTTGTGTTTCCTCCTCTACTCCCTTATTTTCTGCCTCTCAATGTGAGAACAAAGCATGCTTTCTCCTCTGCCATAGGTGGCTTTGGGTGGAAAACAACTTGTTACGGAGGCTCCAATACCTTTGGGGGTAGGGATCCATGTATATTAAGGAATTCTGTGTTTTTACTCTAGTCAGTTTCTTTGCTATATCCATTGGCAAAAGCAGATGAGCAGTGCTTTAAAGTAGGCATTAAACCCAGAGACTTGATTTTGTAAGTAGGTCTGCTTTCTTGTAGTAGATCTGTATTATTTCAAAGCCTTCTATTAGGATTCTCATGCCTTAACTGCCAGATGCCCTCATGTACAAATAATTTATCAATAGAATCTAGGGATTTTGTGTAGGTAGACATGCCTGATTGATAACCCAACTAATCGGCTAGTAAAATCAGCCACATATAACAAATTAATCAAATTGCTTTCTATTCCCTAAATATCGACTTTGTACATGACTTTGAGTTCTTCAGAGAGCCTTTTACTTTTTAATCTTTTTTTTTATTGTAGTACATTAGTCACCATAAAATGCATCATTAGTTTTTGATGCAGTGTTCCAAGATTCACTGTTTATGCACCACACCCAGTGCTCCATGCAATACATGCCCTCCTTAATACCCACCATCAGGCTGACCCATCCCGCCATGCCCCTCCCCTCTGAAATCCTCAGTTTGTTTCTCAGAGTCCACGATCTCTCATGGTTCATCTCCCCCTCCGATTTCCCCCAGTTCACTTTTCCTTTCCTTCTCCTAATGTTCTCCATGTTATTCCTTATTTTTAAATCTTTAATATTTTTGTACTTAATGCAAAACCTCTTTGAGCTTCCTTAAGAGTAGCATCTTTATAAAGAGGTTTGCTGAGTAGCTCATTATGGTGAAAATGTCCCAAAGTGTCCCCTGGCAATGTGTTCTTCAGCAACTCATTTAATTTTTCTGGATCCAAATTAATCTTTAAGACAGGAATTACAACACCTACCTCAGAAATGGGTGTGGGGATAAAAGGAAATTATGTATGCAAAATCATGCTTTTTAAACTTCTGGTTCATAGGTGTTTACTTATAATTTTATTTAAACAGTAAAAACTGGGACACCTGGGTGGCTCAGTTGGTTAAGCAGCTGCCTTCGGCTCAGGTCATGATCCCAGCATCCTGGGATCGAGTCCCGCACCGGGCTCCTTGCTCAGCAGGGATCCTGCTTCTCCCTCTGCCTCTGCCTGCCACTCTGTCTGCCTGTGCTCACTGACAAATAAATAAATAAAATCTTTAAAAAAATTAAAAAAAACAGTAAAAACTTATTAAGTAACACATGCTAGACCCTGAGAGAATGGGAAATATGACTGTCTTTCCCCATATGTGAGTACATCATTTATTAAAAATGGGAGACTGGGGCGCCTGGGTGGCTCAGTTGGTTAAAGTCTCTGCCTTTGGTTCAGGTCATGATCCCAGGGTCCTGGGATCGAGCCCCACGTCGGGCTCTCTGCTCTGCGGGGAGCCTGCTTCCCCCTCTCTCTCTGTGTCTGTCTGCCTTTCTGCCTACTTGTGATCTCTGTCTGTCAAATAAATAAATAAAATCTTTTTAAAAAATGGGAGACTTAGTACATAGCCATTAATGTAGATATACTTTGGGTCTTGGCATGGGTCCAATTCTCCTCTTTGTTCCTGACTCACTGGGTAACCTTGAACAAATCACTGTTCCGTTTGCAGGCTATTTTCTCATTCCCCAGTGTTCTATACTTTGTTTTCCTCTTTTCTTTCTCATGTTCTAGTTGTTCACATAATTTCAGATCTATTTAATGAAAAAATTATCTCAGAGCTCCCCAGAGCACTTCAGTCATGTTGCATAAGAACATTTCCTTTTTGAAAAATATTATCTAAATGACAAATTTCAACATATATTACCATCTTTCTTACAAATAATTTCATTGCAAGTAAACATGTTAATTTTGCCAATCAGCAAGTTTGATTTTAGAAATACATTGTCCTCATGGAAACAATTCCTTGGCACACATGCAAACAGCATATGAATAGAGGAAATCTGTGGTCAAAGGAAATTTTTAATAAAGGCACAAAAAATATTTAAAGAGATATCTGCCCTTTTTTTTAGGGCAGTAAGTTAAGGGTTATTAGAGCTTCTAAAGTGTCTGCCATTAACAAAGAAGGGGTCAGTGAGGTTCTTATGTAAAAATGCTTCAAATAAACTCATTCCTGCATGATGTCATGATATTGTAAGGTTGAATAGGACCTTACATGCGGTACAGTACCCCCCTCTTGCAAAGCTGGAACCCCTACATGAAGATTAAAATCACTCAAGGAAAAGCAAATAAAGAAAAAGCAAATTGCCATTTCAACACTGTAGTTTACATTTTTCCCTCCGTCTTTTTATTATCCCCTATTACATGTTAAATATTATCTTATGATAGATGCTGAAAATACTTGTTTTTAGAGAGTTCTGGGGGATCGGAGCCTGCATATGATCTGTACATCTACATTCCTGAAGACTAACTTAGTAAAAAGGTAGCATGTTGCCCTCTCAGTACTCTGCAGCCAATGGACATGGAGGCCTCCTCTCCTGACATACTTTGTCCCTCAGTAGACCTGTCAGACTCCTGTACTGAACAGCATCCAAACCAACCCCATTCTTTCTGCTTTAGAAAAATAAAATTGAGCAGAGAGATTCTAGGATCCTTTTCTCTTCATTCTTCTCCAGACGTCATTTCATAGTGGTTATGTTTTTACTTGTTTTCTGGAAATATGCTGTGGGAAGTGGTATACTCAAGAACCATGAGTTTTAAATCTTGTTAAGGAACATGGGACCCAATGAATGCAAACCTCTCATTTTACAGATACAGATATTCGAGCCCAACTTGTAAATGGTAGAGCTTGGCCTATCATTTACTTTTACTCCACATAAGAGTCAGTGTTTGATGGGCAACCAATAACCACATAATCAGTGGCTCATAACAATAAGTATTTATTTCTCCCGTAAATGTCTGCTGGTTGGCTGGGCCAGCTGCTTTAGGCTGCCGATTACCGGGTTGGCTAAGGCATTTCTGCTTCAAATGTTTCATTCAGGGGCCCAGAGGGGGGACAGTACTACCCAGAGGATGTTCTTTTCATTGTGATGGCCAAAGTACAAGAGGACAAGCCTAGTACACAAACACAGTTAAAAGCTATGTTCACATCACATCTACCAACACCCCGCTGGCCAAAGCAAGTCATATTGCCAAGCCCAAAGTAGAAGAAAGAGTGACTATTTGCTAAATGAAAAGCTAAGTTACTATACCAAAGTCTTAAATAAAAGGACCAAGAATATATGTATGTCCTTTGTAAGGAAAGCAGGTACAAAAGAATGAATCTTATGCTTTAAAAATATTAGTAGGTCAATGATAATAAATAATTGAAGTGTCAAAGGGACCTGGTTCAACTGATATGCAAAGTGTCTAGATTATTAAGGATGTTTAAGGGAAACTATTGAGATATAAAAGAAAACTCTAGCAAGTACTGACAATATAATAACCTTATTTTTCTTCGAGACACTTTGTTGTCTGAAACTTTGCTTCCAGAAGTAGAAATAATAATGGAGACAAGGGGATTTGTTCCAGAAATTCCAGGACTGAAGCTTGGAAAACCTCCCAAGAAAGTGAGGGAGTAAGAGAAGTAGAGGACAGAAGAAAGGGGGATTATTTTATGAAAACAAAAACAAAAACAAAATAAAATATGAAAAGGTCCTTAACAGTATCACCCACTATATTTGACTTCTAAGATCATTTAAATAAAAGTTATTTGAAAATAGTCATAATATCCTTAAAGTATTATCAGGGAGGTTTTTTTTTTTTTTTTTAAGATTTTTTAAATTTATACACAGAGAGAGCACAAGCAAGGGCGGGATCAGAGGGAGAGGGAGAAACAGGCTCCCCGGTGAACAAGGAACCCAATGCATGGCCTAAGGCCAGGATCCTGGGACCATGACCTGAGCCAAAGGCAGACATGCTCAACCAACTGAGCCACCCAGGCACCCCTATCAGGGAGATTTTTGTAGAGAACTTTAAAAGTGAAAGTTCGTTGGCTGTAGACATGATTTCGCTTCAGGGACAGAGGACCAGAAAGTGGTCTTGAGGGAATAAAACAGCCCAAGAGAAGTTGACAGTGTAGTGAAGAGTGTTGAGAAGAGTGGGGGATAAGAGAAAATAATGGATGATGTGGGTTCAGGGACATAGAGAAACAATCAAATTAGCAATGAGTTTCATTCAGGAGCCAAAGAATGGGCTTGAAACTAAGGGGTGTTGTTAAGCAAGGTTTAAATGGCATTTCTGATTGATTCCAGCAGCAGGAAGCTAAGGGTAAGAGCTCTCTGAGGAGGAAGTTGCTGTATTGCAGAAGTGGGGTGACCAAGCACTTGGTCACAGAGCTGGGCAGTTAGACATTAATTCCTCTGAGTCACTTTGTACAATAACAGACTCTTGTGATTCAGGCTACTACTCACTCTTAATTGGATAGTTCTTCAGAATTACCCATGAAGGGAGATAAAGCAGAATTATGTTTGTTTCTTTGGACCATTTAGTAGTGATTAATAAGGTTAAGATATTTTAGAAGACTTTGCTGATTTTAGTATACTTATCTTTCAAGCAAACAAGTTTATTTCTTTGTTGTGTTTTTTCCCCCCATGAACACTGGTGAAATTATATTGTTGATGTTTTTATCTGTTGGGAATATAATATTATCCAAAACTAAAAAATCCTTATCTACCAGAAAACAGCCTAATTTTGGCTTAAACTGTGCCCATGAGGCTGTAAGACTTTATCAATAGAGGTAAAGCTATCAGTATTTATTCTAGAGTCAACCCTAGCCAGTCTAAATCCATTCCTTAGCTGCCACAATGAGCAGATCCCCTGCACTTCCACCTGTTGATTTGCTCATTAAAGGTAGAGATGGCACATGATAGTGCTTTTCAAATATTCATGTGCATCAGAATGACCTGAGATCTTCCGATGCAGATTCTGATGCAATCAGCCTGGGATAGGGCCCGAGAGTCCTCATATCTCTTGAACCTCCAGGTGAGGCTGATGTTCAGTTGTACCACACTTTGAGTAACAGGATTGTACAAGGAGAGAGGCTAGGATTTGGATTCGGGAGTGACTGGGTTCTGAGCCTGTCTCTGACAGTTAGAACTTGGGTGAGTTTTGGTTAAGTCAAATTATCTATCTAAACCTGTTTTATTATTTGTAAATGGGAAAAATAATATTTGCTCTGCAGGGGTTGTTATGACTACTCCTTCTAGTATGTAGAAGGTGGGCTTAATAAATGTTCATCACGAGAGTGAGGGCGATGGTGTGCCTTTGATAAAATGGAGCATTCCTTGGTTTGAGCTAGGACTGCTGAGTCCAAAATGCAGATGCCGTATCTCTTTCAAAGGTAGATCCAGTAGGAGTTATGCTGGTTCATTGGCCTACCTACATCTAGATCATTGCTCCTTGAAGTGGACTTTTTAACTAGCAACAATTGTTATTATCTGGGACCTTGTGAACATAGAATCTAAGGTCCCTTTTGAGACCTACTAAATCAGAGTCTGTATGTTTAACAAGAACCTTAGTGATTTGTATGCATATTAAAGCTTGAGAAGTATTGATCAATATGACAGAAACTTCTTTTTTTGCTTGGATCCTCTGTGTTTGTTCTTTCACTACACCTTTTGGCTTGCCCTTGGGGCAGCTGCCCCTTTCACTCACAGCCTTAAACATATGCATATTTGTATGAAAAAGGATCAATCCAATACAGTTCCACAAATTGACACAATTACCAACTACCTTGTCCTTGCTTCTAAACCTGTATTCTCCAAGACAGTAGCTATAAGTCTCATGTAATTATTGAAATTTAATTAAAAGAATATAAAATCAAAAATCCATTTTCTCAGTTGTACTAGCTATATTTTAAGTGTTCAGTAGCCAACATGGCTAGTGGGTGATGTATTCAGCAGTGCATGTATAGAATCCGTCATTCCAGAGAGGTCTAAGGGACAAAACTGTTCTAGATAATAATAATATAATAATAAATAATTAAAAATAAATAGAATTGGGGGAAGGACGTAGGGTTTATCAAGGGACCACTATGTTCTACAGGTGCTTTATATATATTACCTAATTAATCATCAAAATTATCCTCTCAGCTTTTGTGAGTTGCTTCCATTTCCTCCTTTTTAGAGTAAAGTATTTTCAGATTCTCTAAGCAGTTATAACTCTCCTAGGGAGTTGTGTGTTATATTCATATGAAAGACATAGAGGTGAGTGCCAGCAGTTACTGAAAGCCTTCTTAACAGTTCAGCAATTCAAAACAAAAACAAAAACAAAACAAAACAAAAAAACAGTTCAGTGATTCATCATTTTCTTTTTGTGAGATTATAAAACTCCTATCCAGACTTAAACAGATCTTTTAAAATCACAAGATAAATAGAAAACCTGACCTATTTACCCATTTACAAACCTACTTTCATTTTTTCCTCCCTGGGTTGGAGACCTTAGAGAAGCCTTAGAGAAGGCCATTTGCTGGCTACTCTATGGGTAACTCCTCAACCATTGAGAAACCTCTACACAGGCTGGGTGGGGGAGGTGGCGATGAGAAAATATAGCAGTTTCCCAGGTGGAGTATGTGACTGATGGGTGAGAGTCACCACACAGGCCCTTCTTTCTTTTTGGGCAAAAGAGCCACTTTTGCTCCAAGGAGCTCAACCTGGCAGAGCAGGTTTAAGAACAAGGGGAAATAATTCTGAGAAATATTTAATGTAATTTCTCTTTATAGAAATGCTACTCGAGATGTGGTCTGTGAACTGGTAGGATCAATTCTTTCAAGGCAGGTTATTAGAATTGAAGAATTTCTCACTCTACCCCAGATCAATAGAATCAGAATCTCAGGAGATGGCCAAGGAACCTATGTTTTCACAGGCATCGCAGGTAAATCTTATGCACACTGTAGTTTCAGAGATGTAGTGGGGATCCCAGGAAGCTTCTGGATCCTGGACTGAAGTGGCGATAAAGGGTGGGATAAGAAATACTATGTAGAGGAAAGACAAAATAAAACTATAGGGATTCACAAAAGTATAATGGTAATACATTTAGTGTTAACCTGAACCAGCATTTAATCTTGGTGCTGGTGGTGGTGGTGTTAAATCACTTAGGATGCTCTTTAAAAATATTGACTTTCATAGTCTAATAGAATCTAGTGAACAATACTTAGTTCTGGTACATGCTATTAAAACCCCCTTGCCATTCTCTGCCTGACTCATTCCTATACATCCTAAGGGATTCAGCTTAAATAATGCTTCTTCTGGGAAGCTGAGGTTAGGTGTGGTGCTCCTAATGTGTGTTTCTACTTCAGACTCATCCCTTTGGAAAAAGTTGTCACACTGCGCTGTAACTGTTTGATGCCCAGTATTTTTCTTTCTAGGGTCTAAACTCCATACACATGAGAAAACTTGTTCCATTTTTATTACTGTCTTACCTCTATAATCTGGCACATTTTTTGCTAGGTTGGTTGGAGGCTGAATGAATAAATGAATGAGATGTGAAGAAACTGCTTTAAGAGAATATGGTATAAGGAACCATCCCACCTGAGGAAGTCAAACCTGGCTCTTAAAGATTGAGTAAGATGTTTTCAGGCTGGGTAGGGAAAAGGCATTCCAAGAAGGAACTGTATGTATAAAGGTCAGAGGCCTCGAAACTCATATATAGTGATTTCCATGAGGCTGAAACACAGAGCAGTCAAAGAGTATGAGGTTGGGAAAGCAGGGTTCGGTCTGACTGTGAAGGCCGTGTTTGCTTGATAAGAGATTTGGGCTTTATCCTGTAGGCATAGCCGGTACTATTATCTCCTTGTATATTTAGGAATTTATAGGCTTTTTTTTTTTATCATTATACCTCTAGGACCTTGTTTATGCCTGCCTCTGCAGCAGGTACCCTGAAATATATGTTGAATGAATAAAGCCAAGAAACAATATTGATCACCTAATGCCACAGACCCCAGCCTTTCTTGAGGCTTTCCTATACTTTATTTCCTTGCCTTTGTTCACTCTGTTAATCAACCTAGAATATCTTTTCCTCCACATACTTTTTTTTTAAAGATTTTATTTATTTATTTGACACAGAGAGAGAGAGAGCACAAGTAGGCAGGCAGAGAAGCAGGCGGAGGGGGCGGGGCGGGGGGGAAGCAGGCTTCCCGCGGAGCAGAGATCCCAATGTGGGGCTCCATCCCAGGACCCTGAGATCATAACCTGAGCCAGAGGTAGAGGCTTAACCTACTGAGGCACCCAGGTGCCCCATCCACACACATTTTTTAAGATCTCATTGAACTGCTACCTCCAGCAGGAAGCCCTCGATAATTCCTCTACGCAAAATTTATGTCTCCTTCCCCCCTTGATTCCGTAGTATTTAACTTGCAGGGGATTGCCTGCATTAGTGAAAAGAGGATGGATTCTGGGTTTGTTGTTTTGTTTTGTTTTTTAAGATTTTATTGATTGATTGATTTGAGAGAGAGAAAGAGAGAGTACAAGCAGCGAGGAGGGGTACAGGGAGGGGGAGAAGCAGGCTCTCCACTGAGTAGGGAGCCCCATGCAGGACTCGATCCCAGGACCCTAGGAACATGACCTGAGCCAAAAGCAGATCCTTAAGAGACTGAGTCACCCAGGCACCCCTGACTCTGTTTTGGTTTTTTTTGTTGGTTTTTTTTTTGTTGTTGTTTTTTTTATTCTACCATATAGTAGCTGAGTAACCTTGGAAAATTAATTTCTTTGACCCCTGTTCCCTCATCTGTAAGAGGAGAGAATAGTAACTCTCTTGCATGATGCATTATTTATTATTTAGTATATTATTTTAGTTTATATTTATATTATTATATTATATATAATATAATATATATATTATATATTGTTATATATAATATATATTAATTATATATATTATATTTATATTATTTAGTATAAATATTCAGTTAAATATAAGAGAGCAAAATAACAGTGCTTTTGCAAGATAGAAATATATTTCACATATAACAGCCTGTAAGTCGATGGCCCAGAACTGAAATATCTGTTCTGTTCCACAAGTTCTTAAAGAGATGGGACCCAAAACCTTTATCTTCTTGCTCTACCACCCTTGGACGTGGTCCTCGGGTGTATAGTCACCATGATGACATGTCAAGGAGCTGGTTAAAAGAAGTACAGAGTGATGAGCATGGTTTCTCCATTTAAAATATGATTTTCCTTCATATCTCAAGAATTAGAACTTAGTTACAAAGCCGCACTTAGCTGCAGTGATAGATGGTTACATGTAATATCTATTGCTTGCAGTTCTACTACAGAGAATTTACCAAATGAAATTAAAACACTAATTCAAGAAGATATGTGCACCCCTATTATTACAACATTATTTACAATAGTCAAGATAGGGAAGCAACCTAAGTCTCCACTGATAGATAAATGGGTAAAGATGTGGCACGTGTGCGTGCATGCGCGCACACACGTGCACACACACACACACATACACACACACACACACAGAGGAATATTACTCAGCCTTTAAAAAGAATGAAATATTCCCATTTGTAGCAACATGAACGGACTTAGAGGATATTATGATAAGCTAAATAAGAGAGAGAAAGACAAATACCTTATGATTTCACTTATATGTGGAATCTAAAAAAAAAAAAGCAACCACTAAAAAACCAAAAAATAGGCTCATGAGAAGAACAAACCAGTGGTTATCAGAGGGAAGGTGGGGGAAGGAATGGGTAAAATACATGATGGGGGTTAGAGTACAAACTTCGTTATAAATGAGTCATGAGGGTGAAAAGTACAGCATAGGGAATCTAGTCAATAATACTATAATAACATTGTGTGGTAACAGATGGTAACCATGCTTATCGTGATGAGTATTGAGTAATGTATAGAATAGTTGAACCATTGTGTTGTACACCTGAAACCAATATAGCATTGCATGTCAACCATACTTCAATAATATTTTTTTAAGAAAAGCCTTACAAAAGCAAAAGATAATCCCTGTGCTATCTTGTCTTAAAACTGTGTGTAGATCACAGCAATCCAATTATTTGCCAGACTTTGTAGTTCCTTTCCTGCAGAGACTAAATTCTCATGGATCATTCTAACCTTTTTTCTTACCTTATGCCAAATATTGTAGTACTCTAGTGAGTTGGAAAGCCCATTAAATTTGTTAGTATTTTTGCTGTAAAAAAATATTTTTTCTTTCTCACATATTTTGGAAGAAAAAGCAGGCAGCATATATGATAATGGTTAGTTGGGTGAGATCAAATAGAAGAAGAGAAAAGAAGAGTGATCATTTAGTAAAAAGCAAAATCAATAAAGGAAATGGAGTAGAATAATAAAGAGTATGCCTTGAAATATATTATCTTGCCTCAATTTCAAGAGTATTATTGAAATGAACCTAAGAAACCCTATTTTGGGGCACCTGAATGGCTCAGTGTGTTAAGCCTCTGCCTTCAGTTCAGGTCATGATCTGAGTCCTGGGATCGAGCCCTGCATTGGGCTATCTGCTTGCAGGGAGCCTGTTTCCCCCCATCTCTCCGCCTGCTGCTCTGCCTACTTGTGATCCTTCTCTCTGTCAAGTAAATAAATAAAATCTTTAAAGAAAAAAAAAAACTATTTCAAACTTTTTTTTTAAGATTTATTTATTTATTTATTTGACAGACAGAGATCACAAGTAGGCAGAGAGGCAGGCAGAGAGAGAGAGGAGGAAGCAGGCTCCCCGCTGAGCAGGGAGTCCAATGTAGGGCTGGATCCCAGGACCCTGGGATCATGACCTGTGCCGAAGGCAGAGGCTTTAACCCACTGAGCCACCCAGGCGCCCCTCAAACTTTTTATTAAGAAAAAAAAAGCAGAAATACTAAAATATCATTTTCCTAGGGCATGAGGACTTTTACGTGATGCTTAGAGTACTTTGTAATCTTGCCCCTCCCTTGTTAAATTTTGTTGAGGTTTTAACCAACTGACCCACCCAGGCACCCTTTGTTGAGGTTTTAAATGCACTTTTCAACACTGATATTTTTTAGTTACCAATTCTTGGGAGTTAACTATAGCTACTTATTCTCTGGGCAACTGGACAGATACATTGTCTCTATGACTATTCCATTATAAGTCCTTCCTTTGGTGGCCACACATCACTATTTGAAATCACTGAAAGCCTCTCTCCATTGCTATTCATCCTTTTTTAGTTCATCTTCAGGATACAGGCTCCTTAAAAACCAAAAACCCAAACAAAACAAAAGCTGTCTTTCTCTTAGTGCCTAATTATCTTTTTGAGGAGTCTGTGATATTGGCTGTAAAGATTGGTTGTATTGTCTGGTGGGCATAAATTTATATCCTTCTTGGTCCACCTACTAGTCCTGTGACACTGGGCAAATTACCTAAATGTTCTGTGACTCAGTTTCCTCACATATAAAATGGTATAACATCAGCTACCTCATGGGTTCATGCATTAAATGAATTATTGAATATGAAGCACTTAATATAGAACCTACCAACATAGTAATCAATTATCTCTGATCTCTGATTTTTTGTAAAAGAAATCAGTCTTTAAAATAATCACATTTTGGGGCACCTGGGTGGCTCCGTGGGTTAAAGCCTCTGCCTTCGGCTCAGGTCATGATCCCAGGATCCTGGGATTGAGCCCTGTACCAGGCTTTCTGCTCAGCAGAGAGCCTGCTTCCCTTCCTCTCTCTGCCTGCCTCTCTACCTACTTGTGATCTGTCAAATAAATAAATAAAATCTTTAAAATAATCACATTTTGAGAAAAAAAAATTCTTGATGATTTTGTTTTCAAAAGACCAAGTGATTCAGCCTCCCTTGTCTATAACAACAGGGCCTAAGGCAAAGAGACGTTGTCCCTAATCAATTCATACTGGGAGTTCTCTACCATGTGGCTTTCAGTGGTTGGCTTCCCTAGTCTCTTGTCTTTTCTAAGTGTATCATATCTTGGCCCTAAAATATTCTCCTTCAATTGTCACTTAAAGCTCCAGGTTTGTTTGAATATTTGAAAAACAAAATGAACCTTCATGAACTTTTCCTTTAGTGAAAAAGCATAGTTGCTGCTTCACAAAGAGCTTTAATAGCAATATATTTTGACTATCCTGATTTCAACCAAGTGCTCTAAATGATCCTGTGCCCAGAGGTGCATTATTTTGAAAATTCAGGAGTATAAAACTCAGAGAATAGCTGGCTAATGAGATGTCATAGGAAGGAAAAATAGTCAAGAAATAACAAAGCCAGATAGGTCGAACAGCATGCTGACAGCAAACAATAGCCATTCATAATCAGTATCTCTTTAAAGATAATCTCGGGAAGTTTTTATTTATTTTTTAGCATGTTGCTAATAGTTTTCCTGATACCCTGAGGCAGTAATTCTCCACCTTAGCTGTTCATTTCCTTTCTTAGTGTGTTTTAAAAACATTGGTGCCCAGACTCCAGGAACACAGATCCTTTCTTAATAGGCCTGACAATAGCCTGGGCATACACATTGGGGTGTTTAAAACCTCCCCAGGCTATTCTTTTTTGCAGCCAAGTTTGAGATCTAAAATGGAGAGAGTTTGATCTATTTGAACTGAAGTTATAAAAGTAGACACCAGCACTTGCATGTTAATTATTTTGAGGGGGGGTGGACAGTAACCATAGTGTGGACTCTGTCATAAATCATCAAGAATATTAAAGCATGTAATCTTTCTAATGCATCGTGAGTCTGAAAATACCTTGCCATGCAAGTGTTTGGTTTGGTGGGCCCATTATGGCTAATAAACTGAGCTTGCCCCCTGTTAACTTGGAAATAGACACAGTGACTGTTTAACAAAGCTGTCTATGCAAGGCGCATGCCCCCAGGTACAGACATGATCAAGTTAACAAAACGCCCTCCAAGGGTAGTTCTGCTGACACATGTCACCATTTATGAGCTGTAATTGGGTTAATTAAAAAAAAAAAAGAGGCACGGTCTGTGCTTGATCAGTTTGCCTGTGAGTCCCCAATAAAACTGGGAAAAGAACTTTGCCAGCCAGACTAATGCTAAAAGCTGGTCTGGCATTGACCTTTACATAGGTCATTGTAGTAACCTAAGGCTCAATATAATTAGAAACAATCAAATATCTGGCTCTGTTCGGGTCTTTCAGAAGCTTTCCCTGACAACCCATCTCACTGAGCTTTCCCATTCTCTGAATGCCTATTGCTCCTGCCTTACATCCACAGTCAAAAGTATATTTAATGCCAATTTATTTGATGGCAATTTGGTTTAATAAATGTCTGCTTTCATGACGAGATGATCTGGCTTCTTTGTTGACATGGCCAAGAGCATAGGCTTGGTTTCCCATAAAAGTGGCTCTTGGATTAATATCAACACTGCCATTTCACTAACTATGTGAACTTGATGTTACTTAAACTCAGGAGCTTTAATTTCTTATTTGGTAAAATGGGGAAAACTGGAAATATCTCGTACTACTGGTAAGAGAGTGATGGGAGTAATTTCATACATGGTTTAGTAAATGGTAAGAATAACAGTAGTTAATAAATGTTGCATTGTATGCTAGGCACTATTAACAATTCTTTACATATGTTAGTTTATACAGTCCTCACAATAACCCTGAGCAATGTACTGTTATCTCCATTTCACAGGTGAGGAATCTTAGGCAAAAAAGAAATCTTTAACTTGTCCAAGGTTACACAGCATGTGGTGAGGGACATTTAGTAAGAACAACGTTATGCTGCCCTGCCTCTCAGTAGTTGTAATAAAATTTAATTTGCTGAGTTACACACTTAAGAGACTGAAGAAGACACTCAAAGGAAACTAAGGTCAAACACAGGACTGTTACACACCTCATTAACAAAAGGTCACAGAGCTAAAGAAAGAGGGAAATTGTTCCAGAATGTGGTAAACGGGGAAATTACAAGTATACAAAACATGTTGTTAAAGTTAAAACTCAAGCTGGGAAGAGATCTTAGAAGTACCATTAGTGATGTCATTGTAATAAATAATAAGTAGGAATTGAGAGTGAATGCTTTAGGACAGATTGGATGAAAGTGAGGAACAACATGCTTCCATGTGTGTTGTTTCTTTTAATTCTCAAAATATTCATGGAACAAGTAGTCTTCTTTATAGCTAAGAAAACTGAAAGATGCTTTGAGGTCATGAAATTCACGAAGAGAGTGTCATTAATAAGTGCCAAACTGGACCCAAATCAGGTCTTCTGACCCCTCCCAACTAACCCCCTGTGTCATTTGTGACAGGTTTTTATGGGCACTGCTGGAGCTCAGCTTCCTTGTCGTCTGTCACTGAGGGACCTCTCGTGTGATGGCTTTGGTCCCTTCAATCCTGTTTTTAGTTTTTATTTTTACGTATGATCTCTGAGTTCTATACTGGTATTAGGTATTGTGATTCACTCATACAACAAAAGGTTTTGAGTGCCCACTGTGTGTCAGTTTAATTAATTTACACACATGTGGTGTAAACCTTTAGTTTAATTAATGGGAACAAAACAAAATTTCCACTCTCATAGAGCTTATATTCTGGTCAAAGTACACAATTTAAAAAAGGAAGCTATAAAGTAATAAGAGCTCTGAAGAAAACACAGCCAAGTGCTGTGATAGGGCTGGTGGGGGGGTGGGCAGTGGCTTCTTTAGAATGAGGATTTAGAGAAGGCTTCTTGGAGGAAGTGATATTTAATTTGCAACTGAACACGAGAAAGAGCCAGACATGCAAAAATCTTTCAGTGTTGCTGTTTTGTTTTGTTTTTTTTTTTCTGTTTTCCTCCTTCCTATTTCACAAAGCCTGACTTCCATCTGCATTTTTTTAAATTCATCTTCCTTCCTCCTTCATTCTGTGTCTTGGTGAATAACATCACCATTAACTCAACTGTCCAAGCTATCTCATTTATTCTAGTCATCCTGACTTCCCCTACTTCATGTCCCTGCCTTTATGGCATTACTAATTCTTACATAATATGTTTGCTAAATATCTCTTATCTCTATCCCTTGTCCTCATGGTCAAGACCCTTAGGCCTGGCCTCTTCACTCTCCAAGACTCCTGCCACTGCCTCTGAACCTGTTTCTTTGTTTCTTGCTTTTCCTTCTTTGAGTTCACATAGCTCTCTGAGTTATGTCCTGTCATTTAACTACCTAAACTGTTAATGGCCCTGAAATTGCCACACAAAGTCTAAACTGCATAGTGTGATACTGCAGGCTTTTTATTGGTGCCTGTCATCCTTTGTCCCCAGTCCCCTCCCCATTGCTTTTCTGCAGTACACCCTGTGTTCTCACCACACAGAACATCTCCTAGGTTCCTGAGCATACTGTATTCTGGGTGACTGTTATGCACATGTTTGTTTCTCCTTGGTTCCCCCTCTCCTTTTGATCTCTTTCCTTTCCTTCAGGAGCTGCTTTGAATGCCACATCCTTCCTGAAGCCCTTCCATATTTTTGTACTTGTCACACTGAGAATTAGGGTAAGTGGTGTACAAATCCCAAGATAAGAGCAGCAAAATCAGGGGAAAAATCGTTTTCTTTCACATAAATTGAGTTGAAAGTGAGGCATGGTGCTCTATAGCTTAAGACATCTAAAGTCAGGGGTGCCTGGGTGGCTCAGTGGGTTAAAGCCTCTGCCTTCAGCTCAGGTCATGATCCCAGGGGCCTAGGATCGAGCCCCGCATCTGGCTCTCTGCTCAGCGGGAACCCAGCTTTCCCCTCTTTCTCTCTGCCTGCCTCTCTGCCTACTTGTGATCTCTGTCAAATAAATAAAATCTTTAAAAAAAAAAAAAAAAGACATCTAAAGTCATTCTGCTTAATTCTTCTAGCATTTTAACACCAGGATTCCTGTTTCTCTATCACTTCATGGTTCAACTGAGACTTTAGCTCCAATCATTGAATCACATTTCCAGCAGCAGGAAGGGACATGAAGTAGAGTGTTTTGCCTATTTTTAAGGACACTTCCAGAAATTACACACAAGAATCACCTCCTTCATTGATCAAAAATGGTCATGTGGCTACAGCTCGCTGAGGGACGGAGGATGATTGACTTTCCCCAGGGTAACAATATCTAAGGAGAAGAGGAGAGTAGATATTCAGAGGCAGTTAACAGTCTCTGCTCTAGTCACTCTCTGAAGAGCATTATTAGTATTCAGTATGATTTTAGTTTTTTATCTTTCAAGTTCTCATCCTTCCAACCTGACTCACACGTGCTGTGGAATAGAAAACAGCTATGTTGCCTTCTAGGATCTGGACATTATCTTTGTCTCTACCATATATTTCTAGGACCATTCATCTCCTCATTACCCTTTCTATTAAAGGTTTCTGGTTTGTCTGACTATTATACACTTTTGGGAAACTGCATGAATTTTTCCTTTAATTGCAATGGTCTATTTCAGTCCTACTTCTAATTTATAAGTGCTCTCCATATACATCCCCTACCCTTTGGAATTGATCTTGTATTCAATTCTTTGCTCACATATCTGTTCCGAACTAGAGCATACGTAGCTCTTTAAATAGACTCTGAATCTCCAGGACCTAGAAAATGACCAGAAAAAAAATATCACAGACTCAATGCATTCTTGAGTCAATGCATGAAATGTACAAACAAGGTGCATATTCAGCCATTCATTTCACATTTTCACAAACATTTCTTTATTAACAGTACATCAAATATCAAGCAGTAAGCTGGATGCTGAAATATAATGGTGAATAAGGTAAACGTTATCCATCCCGCATGGAGTTTAAACTCATGATGAGAAGGACAGACAGCAAACAAACAGAATAACTTTGGTTTTGAAGGAGATTAATACAAAAAGGGAAGAAAACCAACTGCCTGAAATACTGTGGGGCTAATAGCAAGACACACACACACACACACACACACACATATATGTATATATATATATAGCCACCTGGGTGGCTCAGTCAGTTAAGCATCTGCCTTCGGCTCAGGTCATGATCCCAGGGTTCTGGGCTTGAGTCCCGCATCCGGCTCCTTGCTCAGCTTGGAGCTTTTCCCTCTTTATGCCACTCCCCCTGCTTATATGTGCTCTCGCTCTCTCTCTCTCTCTCTCTCTCTCTGACAAATAAATAAATAAAATCTTTAACAAAAACATATTTAGTTCTTATTTTGCTGTATTCCTCATAAAAAAAAATAGATGAAGAAATTTCTTGCTATATCATGACAAGTTCATGCCTCTGAGTATAGCTACCACCAAGAGAATTGTTAATTAGCTGCTTTTTTAAGTTCAATGACTTGAAAAATTATAACATGCCAAGCTTTGGATGTGGATGAAGACTAATGTGATTGTTGACATTAATGGCTTAAAATAAATTATGGTGGTGAATTAAACTTCAATTAAAATTTGTAGGATGTTCATCTCTGTTGACTGGCTAAATGTTTATAATGAGAAACCTTTAGTTGTTCATAAAAAATTATATTGAGTGCTCACTCAGTACTGTAACATTTAAAGTGTTTTATATGCATTAATTAATTTAGTCCTCATGTCAACCATTTTAGTTTGATACTGATATTATCTTCACTTACAGATTAAAAAAAAAACAACACCTCACAGAAAAAGAGGTTAATTTAAGTGGCCACAGTCATGTAGCTTCTAAGAGAAAGAGACAGCACTAAAACCCAAACAGCATCTGTGGCTCTACCCTCTACCCTTGCTATTCAAAAAGGTAGACCTCAGACTGGCAGAATCAGCATCACCAGGCAGCTTGATAAAAACGCAAACTCTTGAGCCCACCCCAGACCTATTGAATGTGAACCTGCATTTTAACAAGATCCCCTGATGATTCAAATGCATATCAAAATTAGAGAAGCACTGCCTTAAGCCACTATTCTGTAATGACTTATAGGATCTTACAATGGGGATTACTTGCATTTTTTTTAAATTTAATTTTGGACTCTTAATGTCATAAAACAAACTGAGGGGGGTGGGGAGGAGGGGTGTTGGGAGAGGGTGGTGGGGTTACATTATATGTTTAAATAAAAATAAAAATTAAAAAATTTTTAATTTAATTTTTACTTAGAATGAAGTTTCTCTTTTTTATTTTTTTATTTAAATTCAATTAACCAACATATAGTACATCATTAGTTTTTGATGTAGTGTTCAATGATTCATTAGTTGCATATAACACCCAGGGCTCATCACATCACGTGCCCTCCTTCATGCCCACCACCCAATAACCCCATCAGTTCACATACACAGTGGAATATTACTCAGCCATTAGAAAGGATGAATAACTATCATTTGCACTGACATGAATAGAACTGGAGGGTCTTATGCTAAGTGAAATAAGTCAATCAGAGAAAAACGACTATCATATGGTTTTACTTATATGTAGAATATAAGGAATAGCACAGAGGACCCTAGTGGAAGGGAGGGAAAACAGAACAGAAAGAAATCAGAGAGGGAGAAAAACAATGAGAGACTCTTAATTCTGGGTAACAAACTGAAGTGGATACTTTCAAATGCTAGATGTATATTTAGTTCCTTTTGTCACTGGGCCAGACACTTGTATCTTCCTATAGCCTCAGCAAAGTAAGATATGAAATGGTCCAGCCCACATAAGTGTTCCCTCAGAGAATATACATACACCTTACATTTCTTATGTTCTATTTCACGGTACTACATCCAATCTGGGAATGTGGCTACTTGTTGAAGTTTAATTAAAATATTAATCAGAAATGTTGGCACCACTGACTTTCATTTCCATGAACCACTTGGGTCATGTAGATTAAGAGAAATGTGGTATCATCTCATCATTAAAAGTGGCTATACTCTGATATTGGAAAAAAAAATGGAATCAGGAGGTTAGATGTCAAAGCAGAAAGAACATTTTAATTCCTTCATTGATTTTCTTTCTCTGTGTTTGCTCTTTCTTATTGCAGGGATACCTGCCAGCATCATTTTCTTCTTTCTCTGGTTTATAACTTTTCCATTAAAAAGTAATTTGAAAGACAGTATAGCCAGAGAATTTTATCTCTACCTTTCTTATAGCACTTTATCATTTTGTCTCACAGTTATTTGAGTACATACCAGGGTATAATTACATTCCCCAGCATCTAAAGAATGTATGTGTTAAACCAGGAATGGTGCCAATTGGTTTGTGTTTCCTCGGAGAACTCATTTGATCCTCACTGCAACTTTGTAATGGAGATGTGATTATGATCCTCATTGAACACATGAAGAAAACCAAGACCCAGAAAGTTTAGAAATAAACCCAAGTCTCATAGCTTATAAACACTGAAATGGGAGTAGAACCCAGGCACTGTGACTCTAGAGCTCACCTTCTTTACCAATGTCCTACAGCAGCCAGCCATGACTTCATTACAAGTAGTGGGAAGAAAATGGGCACAAATAGTAGTAGAGTTTATTTCTTTTCTTCTTTTTTGCTGATCCTGTATGCAGATGTTACCTTACTTGTGTTTCTGAATTAAATTTTTAGTCTCACAAAAGTAACTTTTTAAATGATAGATATTTCACCCCCCCTTTCTTTTATGAATCATATTGCATCAGAATGTATAACATTGAATTAGAATTGCATGGGCATTGAGTTTGGCGATCAGTTGGCCAAAACTCTTAAGAACTATTTGGGATTCTTTTCCCCCTGGATTTGCTGGCGTGAACCACATGTAAATTAGCGATTCGTAGCTGAGAGTAAAACTCTGATTAAAGTCTGGCTTCCTATAGGTAATAACTAGCAATTGAACTGTTGCCAAGAAGCACCAATTGAGTAAGTACCAATGAGGGTCAAGATGAATGTGTCAAGGGCTAATGTGCCAAAACAATTAGTCTCTAAATCTCATTGAATCATAGTACATCTATGACCAGTGCAATTAAAACAAGCATGACTGGATCAGACTTAAAAAGCAATAGAAGAATTCTGGAAAATGTTCCCAAAGAGTCAAGTACAGTGCAGGCTGGAGGTGGAGTAAGGAGGTGATAGTCAACCAGAGGCATTAGAGGAGTAAGAAAGTCTATCATATCTATGAGGGAACCAGAAGACAAGTCAGATCCTTAAAGAAAACCTCTCATGAAATGATTTGTCGTCTTGGTTTTATTTAAAATGAACACAAGATTTTACAGTCTTCCCATATAGTACCATAGATCCAAGATTTTGAGTCTGGATTTTATGTGTAAGAAGATACAATTTCCTCATTTGATATATCTTTTTAGAGCACCATTGCTGCCTGACAAGAGTTAACTGTAGTATAAGAGATGGCTTCTGCCTTCAAGCAATGTACAGCTTAATGGAACACTAAACTATTGTAAACCAATAACTACAACGTATTATATGTCCTGTGACAAAAGCAGATGAAAGGCTCTGTGGAGACACAAACACAGGAAGGTCCAATTCTCTGAGCAGTTTTCTGTGACCAGCACAACCTTAGACCCACTGCCTGGCTTCCTGTAGGTCTACACCCACTCTACATTTCTCTCCCTCAGCCTTCTTCCTTCCCGCCACACAGAACTTATTTTGCCAATCACGTGATGATCTTTCCTAACTTGTATGCTTTCCCACTCGTTCCTTTCTGCGTCTGGAATGTCTTTTTTCCTTTTATCTCTATCCGACAAAATTTGACTCATCTTTAAAATGAGATCTCCAGAAATGCCACCTCCTTTGTGAAGGCTGTGTTCCAGTAAACTTTGAACTTAACTCTGTAGTAGCATGTTATCACATTACATGCGGTTATGCATCTGGAACTCCTTGGAGGAAAGTTTGTTTTTATATCTGTCTCAAGATTTATCAGAGTGTCTGACATGTACTGGACTTGCAGTAAGTGTTTTGTTTTCTTTTTTCTTATTTGTTTTTGATGCATAAAATTTTTTAAGTCCTTCTCGAACCTACTTCCTTTTCTGGCCCATGAGGTGGCCGTCAGTTTGCGCATATTATGATATATGTGCCATTGGAAGTAGTATTTCTAATTGATCCTACATTGACCTATTTTGGGGTTTAAAAGTCCTATTTCACTATGAAGTTTCTGTTTGCTCTTCCTTCAGAATATTAAGGATTATTAGGACATTTCCATTCCTGAATTAGAATGAAGGATATGAGGCTAGTTCTATGTGTGTGAGTTAATCTTCTTAAACTTATACCTGATTTCAAGGGGTGCCTTTTGAAGCTAGCCAAGTGCGCAGAAACACTCAGATGTGCCAGCAGACAGCTCTGAAAAGCTACATTTAGAGAACTTGTAATCTGCTATTCCAAAAAATTCAAAATCAGGAAGTAAAAATTAGACATATACCATCCTAGTAATTTAGTGACCTAATAATCACAAAAGTATTTCTTTTAGGGGCTAAAAACATGTCACTATTCTAGTGACAACCTAGTGAGAAGGTTGGTTAGAAGTCTATCAAAAATTTAAATAAAAATTAATCAATAAACTGAGAATATTGTTGAAGTTGAAGTCTACATATTTGTTTAATAAATATATTTTAGGGCACCTCCTCTATGTAAGAGAGTATGATTAATGCTATGGAAAGCATAAAGAGGAAATGCATAAAAACTTGATCCTCCAAGGAGTATATAATGGGGGCAAGGACAAGATAGGAAAGAATATGAACCTCAGTGTCCCATCACTGTGTGTGTTCCTTCACAGTGACTCACAGTCGACAACAAGGAGGCCCATTCAAGGAGAGGCTTATCTGTGAATTGTATTCTAGTAGAATATGATCAATAGTAGAATATCCTGCATAAGAACAGGAAGGTCTGTCAGGACAATTGGAAGACCTGAAACAAGACCTTCCTATTGTTGGAAAAAATTGTCATCTCTAGATCCCCAGAGCAGAAGTAAAAATAGGAGAAAATGAGACCAATTTCTCCAAGCCCAGCTTTTTTAGTTGTCAGAAGAGGTTAATGATCCCCACTTTCTAGTTTATATGGGCATCTGTCTTATGTGCATGTGTGTCCACGTAGGTAAATTAGAGAATGTATAAAAAGCATATCATAAACTCTTAGGTGCTATCCATATTTTGACCTGTGCATCTCCAAAGCCTGGGGTAGGAGCAGAAGGCTCTGTGGTGGGCTGGTGCTGGCCTCACCATGCATAACGTGACCAATGAGCAGGAGATGGAAAGCACATCTTAGTGGCTAGAAAATAGAGGAGAATATCTTAGGGGGTTAAATTCCTAGAAGATGTGCTGTTGAACTTCATCCACCCAGAAAAGAACATTATTCCATGTCATACTCTATCTTAGTCAGTGTCTTATTCAGGACAAAAGCATTTCATTCAATTCCATGGTGCTTCTTGGTCTGACCACCACTGAATCCCTCCTCCCTCTTGGATCATGTGTCTTATTTTTACAATGCAACCTGGCATTTTCTGTTGACATCCCATCTTTGTACTGAATTATTCCTTAGAAATTCTAACCATGCTTATCTTAATATTATTTGGGAGCTGAACAATAACAGATCTTTGAATATTTTGGCCTCTTCAGGAGTCTGACCCAGCTATCCTTCTACCACACTGGAAGAAGGTTTAGCAATAGAAGGACATGCTGAGTATTCCCATTACACAGACAAAATGAGCTTTACCAAATATTAAACTCATTAACATCTTCATTATGGCATGCACTAGCTGAGGTTTTTATCACTTTTTTTGTTCCTTAGCAATTTAACCAAACTGGTGATCTGTTTTTAGTATCATTCCCATTATTAATAAGAATTAGGAAAGATTTTTAATAGTCATTTAATTAGCATTAAATGTATGTCTCTGCATCCATCATTAAGTGGATTTCTACAAACTGATCAGAGTGGAGTAAATAGAAGCCACAATGTGTGACTTTGTCCATGCCCACTGCTCTTTCCAGCTAACCCTGGAATTTGTAGGCTTTAAGCCCAGAATACTGATACCCATCTCTTAATGCTGTGGTTCAATTACATGATCCATGTGAAAAGTATTTTGTAAGCTTTAATGTATGTAAGAGATTTTGAATATTATTACTAATGTTATTAAGTATCCAAGGAAGAGAAATTTGGTGCTTTACTTTACTTTCCTCTCATTTGTGTCTTTTTTGAAAGGTATAGTTGAATTCTGAATTATCGTTGTAAATATATTAAAACTACAAAGCAAAAGAGAAGCTGTAGTATGACATTTCTGTGAAATATTATAAATAATTAATTTATTGTAAATACCAGCACTTAAAAATATTGGACGGGATGCCTGAGTGGCTCAGTTCGTTAATGGTTTGACTCAATTTCAGTTCAGGTCATGATCTCAGGGTCTTGAAATCAAGCCCCCTATCAGACTTCATGCTTAGCAGGGAGTCTGCTTGAGATTCTCTCTCTCTCTCCCTCTCCCTCTGCCCACTCCCCACCTGACACCATGCACACGCACATTCTCTCACTCGCTCACTCTAAAATAAATAAATCTCCTTCTTGCCCTATTTAAAATATTTCTGTCTTCTTTTTCAAAGAACTATTGGTTTATGTGGGCGCCTGGGTGGCTCAGTGGGTTAAGCCTCTGCCTTCAGCTCAGGTCATGATCCCAGAGTCCTGGGATTGAGCCCTGCGTCGGGCTCTCTGCTCTGCGGGGAGCCTGCTTCCTCCTCTCTCTCTGCCTGCCTCTGTGCCTACTTGTGATCTCTCTCTGTCAAATAAATTAATTAAATAAATAAGAAATAAAGAAGTATTGATTTATTATCTTTCATAGTTCCTATGTTAGTATATGTAATTTTCCCTTCTGCATTTGATTTTTGATATGTATTTTAACACCTAAAATATCTCCATTCTTTCTGCTGCAAATAAAACTGAAGTATTATTGTAAAGTAAAAATAATAAATAAATCTCTAAAATATATTGGAATGCATTGCTTTGTTAATTTTTTTTTAGATTTTTTTATTTTTTTTATTTATTTATTTGTTAGAGAGAGAGATAGTGAGCACAGGCAGACAGAGAGACAGGCAGAGGCAGAGGGAGAAGCAGGCTCCCTGCCGAGCAAGGAGCCTGATGTGGGACTTGATCCCAGGATGCTGGGATCATGACCTGAGCTGAAGGCAGCCACTTAACCAACTGAGCCACCCAGGTGTCCCTGCTTTGTTAATATTAACATAGCATCAATATGCTAGTATTATGTTACTATTAGGTCTTTGGCCATTTATTTAATATTAGAAGAATAATAGCTGTAAATATTTAGAAGAAGTAAAAAAATGAACATAAGTTTTTGTATATATTTAAATTTTGATGTCATAGAATGCTCAAAGTTATACATCATTCAGTAACTCAGGAAACATTTTGCTAAGTTCCTGACATGAAGCAAACATGGCACTAGTTAGTACGGATTAGGAACAAATGAAAAGAGGGAGTTCCTGCTTTCAAATGGTGAAGGAGGCCCTAACTCCCAGTTCCCTTAAAAGAAAATATTTTCTGGTATTCCTTAGAAAAATTGAAAGTGGTCTTCTCAGCAAAAACAGGGTATGACATGTAAAAGAATTTTTCTTAAAATGTAGCTCATGCATGTCGTCGCAAATGGTAAGATTTCATTTCTTTTGATGGCTGCATAGTATTCCATTGTATATATATACCACCTCTTCTTTATCCATTCATCTGTTGATGGACATCTAGGTTCTTTCCATAACTTGGCTATTGTGGACATTGCTGCTATAAACATTCGGGTACACGTGCCCCTTTGGATCACTACGTTTGTATCTTTAGGGTAAATACCCAGTAGTGCAATTGCTGGGTCATAAGGTAGCTCTATTTTCAATTTTTTGAGGAACCTCCATGCTGTGGAACTAGAGCGTATTATGCTTAGCGAAATAAGTCAACTGGAGAAAGACAACTATCACATCATCTCCCTGATATGAGGAAGTGGAGATGCAACGGGGGTGGGAGTTAAGGTGGTAGGAAAAATAAAAATGAAACAAGATGGGATCGGGAGGGAGACAAACCAAAAGAGACTCTTAATGTCATAAAACAAACTGAGGGGGGTGGGGGGGAGAGGGGTTGGGAGAGGGTGGTGGGGTTACATTATATGTTTAAATAAAGCTTAAATAAAAAAAAAAAAGAATTGAATTTCTACTGTAAACCCCCCCCAAAAAAATGTAGCTCATGGGCATCAAACTTCACAGCTATCCATAAAAAATAAAAAATAAATTTAAAAAAAAAACACTTTATGCTTGAAAACGGCCTGGAACAAGCTTAAAGAAACTTTGCTATTCAGCACTTGACATAAATAGAACTAATTGGGAATATTTGCCTCTTAATAGTAAATGTTAATGGTTGTACAGATATAGGCCTTGTGATTTGTTTGTTTATTTTGCATAATCAGTATGCTTAAGAGACTGCATGTGATACTGTTTGAGCTAATATAAATTCCTCATAATATAAACAGTCAGTATTCTCAATCCCCTAAACTCATTTGGTGGAGTAATTTTTATACATTATTGGGCTTTTATTCCTCTTTCATTAGCAAACCTTCTTGAGTGTGTAATTGTTGTACAAGTGTTAGAAGATTGATATTATTCCCCGAGTATACTAATTCACAGATTAGCACTGCCCAAGTTCTGTTCTGTTTTATGCATTCCCTATCTTAATTTTTAATTGAGTTTGTTAGCACCACAGGTGGAACATAGAAACCAATGGAATTAAGTTTGTGTGTATGTTTTGGATTTGTGAATCCTCTCCTTGGAGTCACTGAATTATTTGGAAAACATATGGTAAAGAATATTAATAATGTTTAGCTCTTGTGTAAAGCAGTGAGTGTTAGACTTACTAGGCACTTACTATGTGCAGGTCTAGGCGATATATATAAATTAGTAATCTGTGGTCTACTCCCTTAAGGAATTCAGTCTAGTAGGAGAGGTGAGGGAAAGTATAATGGGCTTCAGGGGACAGAGGGGTAGGTCTCAGCACAGAGCCTGGTGCTTACTGATTGTTGTGGAATGAGGAAATCAATGAGGCAAGTAAACAAATGAATGAACAAATGAGGCAAGATACTAAGATAATGGTTAGCAGATGTCTTGGGGCAGTTTTCAGGGTGAAAGTGAAGCATTTGGTAGAGTGCTAGAATAGGGACATGAAAGAATTCCAGAAAGAGAAACATATGAGATTTTGACCGGGTTTTTTGTTTGTTTATTTGTTCCCCTAGTTGTTTTTTAGAATAACATTTTGTGAACAAATGACTAAAAATAAGAACTAGTTGCAATATCTGTACAAAGCACACAGGAACAACTTTAAAACCACTATGGTAAAATGATTGAATGGCTACCGAAAGGAGCCCATGTGTAAGGGGACTGCAGAGTCTGAGTGTCATGAGTGTCACAAAAACAAAAGGCTATCCCTGAGCCTCAGTCTTCTGTGCAGATCCATGTGTGTAACTCTGGACAGTGCTTGGATAGTCTTCAAGATTTCCTACCATCCGGAGTAAACTCACTGAACAGTAAGCAAACATCTACTTAGAGGGAGAAGAATAGCAAATAGTTTGGTGATTCTGGGGCAATGCATATTTCTTTTTTCCTAATAATCTCCTATGATTTAATGCATACTTACCATATTCCAAGTAGTATACTATTTCTTTTTTTGTGATTTATTTATTTATTTGAGAGAGAGAGAGAATGCACACGTGCATGCACACGTGAGCTTGTGAGTGGGGAGAGGGGCAGAGGGAGAGAATCTTCAAATTGACTCCCCACTGAGCCCCTCTCCCCACTCACAACTTGAGGCTTGACTCATAACCCATGAGATCACGATCTGAGCCAAAACTACAGGTTAGACACTCAACCAACTGAGCCACTCAGGTGTTCCAGTAGTATACTAATTCTTTAAAGAAAAAAAAAGACTAATCTTAATATTTTTATATCTGTTTTACAGAAGATATAAAACTCAAACACATGAACTTAGTGTTTTCCAAAATTACAAGTATCAAAGCTAAGACTTAAATACATCTTTTCAATTGTCAAGTCCAGGATCTCTGTACATTAGGCTCTCACTTTTCAATGAAAAGTACAAAAAATTTGGAGACAAAACCTTGAGTTCAAGTTCTGGTTCTGCCGCTACTTAAAAAAAAATTTTTTTTTTGAAAGTAACTAAGACAGCTAGAGACAAAGAGCCCATTTAGGAAACTGTTATCATAGACCAGGAAAGGGGAAATATATACATGAATATGATATTACCAATGAAAATAGAGAGGTTGTAATGAATTTCAGCAATTTTCTGAAGGTATAGTCAGAGTGTCTTGGCAGCCAGTATAATGTATTATCTTGGTTTACAGTAACATTTATATAGTCTACTTTTCCTGAAGTATGATCTTTGGAACACTAGCTCTGGAAGAAACTGCATAGAAATTAAGGTAACAGTGCCTGGTATAGAAAACCCTGATATTTTAAGGGCTTGATATGGTAGAAATATTTATTTTCTTCTCTCATTTCACAGTCTAGTGAAAGATCTCTCAACTCTTGACATTTTGAACTGGATAATTCTTTGTTGTGAGGGGCTGTCAATGCATTGTATTATAAGGATAGCATTCTTGGACTCTGCCCATTAATGCCAGTATCACCCCTTCCTCAACTGTGATAACCAGAAATGTTTCCAGACACTGCCAGATGTCTCCTGGAGGATAAAACTCACTGGTATAATATACATATTCTGGTCACTGAGATTTCTTTCACACAATGGAACAAAAACCCAAGTTCCTTTCATCTTAAGGGTCTGCCATTGTCCTCTCCAACAGCTGACAGAAGGGTAAAGAGATCATGGAGAATTTCTTACTCACATGATTTTCACAAACCCATTTCTTACTCACATGATTTTCCCTCAAATCGCATTGGCATGAATCCAGTCACATGCCATACCTAGTTGTCAGAAAGAAATAGACTCCTTAGCTGGAAGCCTCTTTCCAGGTTCTACTTTTTATCATGGAAAAGAAAGCATGGATTTTGTTGAACAGCTAGCCACCTCTATCATAGTCTGAATTAAAATAAATTTCCCTAGTCACAAAAATTTGGAAACTCTTCAGATTCTATTCCTCCCTTAAAGACTCATAATGTGCATTAACACTGTAAAGTCTTTGAATAGATCAACATGAAACGTGTCTTTTCAACTCTGTTTAACTCAACATACCTCAAATGTCTATGACCACGGAATCCTTTCTTTATCTCCCCCCTTAACATCATTGTTCTACTGAACACTGGAAAATGGCCATCATGTCTCTCACTTTTCCTCTTTTCTCTGCCACTTTATTTCTGGTTCATTTCAGAGGCATTAGAACCTCAACC
>ML104010.1:100402-112285 GCA_003697995.1 Taxidea taxus jeffersonii
AACCACTTTATTCATTATAATTAGTTTAGGTAGTAGGGAATCATAAAGTTCTTAACATATTTAAGCCTCTTAATACCAGAATTACCACAGGCAATAGAACATTCTCTTTGCTATTTACATTGCAATCGACTGTCAAATCTCTCCACTGATTGCCAGTGTGTTGACCTTATTGTCTCCTTCATGCTTCCAATTTCGCATTCCCTTCTTCTTCTATTCTCCTTCCTTCTGTGTACTACTCTTCTACATATATCATAGCTTGCCCTATTACCCATTCCATTCTTTGTCTTCATTTTCCCTTATCCCTAAAAATTAAACTAGTTTATTCTTTATATCTTTCTATTTCTTACTCATCACTCATTCCAACCCAGATCCATTGCAAATATGTCTGTTTTGAGATAACTTATTGACAAAACCCTTTCATATAAAACAGGAATATTAAGGATACAGAGTCTTCTGACATTGTCATAGGAGGAAGAGTTTCAGTTCCCATGATCTTGACTGGCTAGTGTTATTCCTATGGTCATAATGCTTTATATTTACATGAAAAAAGGAAATTTGTAGATATTACTAAGATTACTAACCAGCTGACCTTAAGATAGATTATCCTGGATTCTCTGGGTAGGCCCAATGTAATCACAGCATTCCTTAAAATTAGAAGAGGAAGTCAGAGAGATTTGAAGAGGGGAGAAGGACTTCCCTGTCATTGCTGCTTGAAGAGGTAGGGGCCCCATGCAAAGTGTAAGGAAAAAAAATGAGTTCAGGGGCGCCTGGGTGGCTCAGTGGGTTAAAGCCTCTGCCTTCGCCTCGGGTCCTGGTCCCAGAGTCCTGGGATCGAGCCCCGCATTGGGCTCTCCACTCAACAGGGAGCCTGCTTCCTCCTCTCTCTCTGCCTGCCTCTCTGCCTACTTGTGATCTCTGTCTCTCAAATAAATGAATAAATCTTTAAAAAAAAAATGAGTTCAACCAGTGAGTCTGAACCCCAACCTTCAGACAAGAACATAATCCTCAGTGAAACTTTCATTTAATCCAGTGAGATTCTTTTTTTTTTTTAAGATTTTATTTATTTATTTATTTGACAGAAATCACAAGTAGACAGAGAGGCAGGCAGAGAGAGAGGAGAAAGCAGACTTCCTGCTGAGCAGAGAGCCTGATGCGGAACTCGATCCCAGGACCCTGGGATCATGACCTGAGCTGAAGGCAGAAGCTTTAACCACTGAGCCACCCAGGCGCCCCTAATCCAGTGAGATTCTGATTAGAGAACCCAGGCATGCCATGTCAGACTTCTCACTTAGACAGATACACATTAATAAATAGCTATTGTTTTAAGCCCCTGAGTTTGCAGTAATAGAAAACTAAAACATGGGCAGCAGGTCAGTTCTTTCTTTTCCAAAACTACTATACCTGGTATTATTAATTTTTTTTTAAATTTTAAGTTCAATTAGCCAACATATAGTACCTGGCATTCTTCTAAGCAGTGAGCATTTGCAGTATGTTCAACATTATAAGTTGATTCAAGGTATTGCCCAGTATACCATTTTTTCTGGACCAGTTCTATACTAAAAAGAAGGTAATCCTGTTTATGACAAATGATGGTAACTCATTTTATGCCCCAAATTATGCCCCTATTTATCTTCCTTCCTCAGAGATTTTTGTTTCTACCAATGCTAGCATTTCTCTGATATCATCTAACTTATGCTCACTTGTAACATTACTAACGATCCCCAGTATCTGGTTCTCCTCTTATTCATGGGTATACAGAAGACTGTGTCTCCCAAATATCACAGGGTTTTGTGATTAATTCTCACCAATGAACTATGAGCTGAGGTTGTGAAAAGCCCCTTCTTTTTTTTTTTTTAAGATTTTTATTTATTTATTTGAGAGACAGAGATCACAAGTAGGCAGAGAGGCAGGCAGAGAGAGAGGAGGAAGCAGGCTCCCTGCTGAGCAGAGAGCCCAACGCAGGGCTCGATCCTAGGCCCCTGGGATCATGACCCGAGCCGAAGGCAGAGGCCTTAACCCACTGAGCCACCCAGGCGCCCCTGAAAAGCCCCTTCTTGACCTTTCAGCCTGGAGAAGTGCTGCTACTGTAGAAGAGTTGAGTCAGAAACAAACATTTGTAGTATTAAGGCACTGAGATTTGGGAGTTAGTTTTGTTCAACTGTGTAATCTAACCTATTCTAATGCAGATAGGAACAGGGACAAGTTCTGCTCAGTAACAATATTTTATTAGGTTTCTAGATTATTAGTGATTATATAGAAGTTAACCCAAGACACCAGGCCTACAGACATGTGGAAGTTTGGCTTGTAATTTTGTTTATATTGAGATGAAAATTAAGAGTATGATTTCTTAAGAGCAAAAATAAGTTTTGACATGTTTTGGACTTGTGTATCGATTAAAACAGGCACATGCATAATTCCCCCAGCAAAGTCTGTACTGTGATTCATACTCATTTTCTGTGATTTTCTTTGAAGTTGCTTCATTCTTTTGAAGTTCACCTTGAAGAACTGAGCAACTCAAAGACAGTCATTATTTCTTCACCATGACATGACTAATAGCTTCTGCCATAGGTGACAATTCTTTGCAATCTTTAATTTCTCTATTCTTCTCCAAGATTTGTATTGAAGTGTATTTTCTTCAAATGGATATGCTTATAGCTATCTAGACTTAATCACATTTATAACATATGAAAACTCTTTTCAGTAGTTACCTAAGTGCCTGAAAAATAGCCAATCTTAAGATAGAACCACAGTGATTTTTCTCTCACAGGTGAGCTAGAAAAGCGTCCCGACAGTTGATAATCTGTTCAACAAGGGGGGTGAGGAGGAGGGCTATACATTGAATGTATTAGTTATGGTTCTTTCATGAAATTAAAACCAGTTAAGCTTTAACTTCCGATCTGAGATTTCATTGGTACATACTTTTAAAAAGCTGGACTAGGAATGCAATCTTTAATTTTATCTAATTTTGCCACATTACTTCTCCATCGAGTTCCCAAGGCATGGAAGTATTGATTTACAAAGTTTCTGGTCAACTGAGGTTGTGATATTGGAGGGTTTGTTTATTAATATATTTATTATATATGTTAAAATATATAATTATATGTATTATACTATATATAAATATACACACATGCATATGAAAGGACCCTGGTTATGGATTGGAGTTGATAATTCAACTTTCATGTCAGTATGTGTTTCATTCATCACCACTTTCTTTCCACCAATTCTACTAAGTTTCTGCTTTCAAAATTATGATTTAATTTTGTTAGGAACAAGAAAGTTTAAGTGAGATTGTAGTCTATTGGCTCATTTGCCTTTTTTGCTTATGATCAGTGTACCCAAACATATTAAGATCAAATGAAAGAACAATTATTGTGAAGTATATATACTCTTCTTGGAATAGTCCTCCTTTAAAGCTAAAGGAATGACCACCACCATATTTTCAGGTTTAATGGGCACAGGAATCATGTAAGGACCTTGTTAAAATGCATATTCTGATTCAGTTGGTTTAGGTCCTAGTACTAGAAATATGCATTTTTAATTAGCTCTCTGATGATGCTGATGCTATTGATTCATACTCTGGGCCATGCTTTGAGTAGCTCACCTCTAAAGCACTTATTTATTTATTTGTTCATCCATTCTTTCAGTGGATATTGATTAAGCCCCCAAGATGAACTAGGCCTTTTAAGTTCAAAGATAAGACATTTATTTCCTTGTTCTTAAGGAGCTCCCATTCTACAATGCCAGGTTCATACACAGAGAACTAAAGAAAATGAGCAAAGTAATGTGATCAAGATGACTACAAAGGCTATAAAAAGGAAAACAGGGAGTGATTAATTCTTCTTTTAGTGGGCAAAGGAATGGGAATAAAAATGGAAGACTTGCTTTAACCTAAGACTTTGGGATTAGGAGTTCTTTCATTTTGAGGAATTTATGTTCACTGGAACAAGCCCTAAGGAATTGGTAAACAAGGTGAGCAATTCTTCCTCCAAGTAAAGAATACTAACAATATGGCTCACAACCTGACAGCAACTTGCAGATGGAAGCTATCCACCTCTCCCTGCCACCAAAAAAAAAAAAAAAAAAAAAGTGAATGCAAGTACAGTAGTTGAATTTAAAGAAATGACTAGGTAGAAATGAGTCACTAACCACTTATTTTCAAGTCAGTTTAAGAAATTACAAATGTTGGGGCACCTGGGTGGCTCAGTGGGTTAAAGCCTCTGCCTTTAGCTCAGGTCATGATCCCAGAATCCTGGGATTGAGCCCCGCGTCGGGCTCTTTGCTCTGCATGGGTCCTGCTTCCTCCTCTCTCTCTGCCTGCCTCTCTGACTACTTGTGATCTCTGTCTGTCAAATAAATAAATAAAATCTTTAAAAAAAAAAGAAAAAAAAAGAAATTCCAAATGTTTATTCAATAGTTCCTATATAGGCTTTATATAGATGAATCCTTTGATCTATTGCTACCACCTCCTTAAAAATATGCTTGCAAAGGTAGATTTATCTTTAAGTTAATGAAGCTTCCAGTTATTCATTTGCACAGACTGTAGGAGGAGGGATCTTAGCAATTTTGCTTTTGTGATTTTGTGACATTTTTCTTTTAAAAACAAAGCAGAAAATTCTGAAATTATGCAAGATTCAGATTCTGCAAAATCTGGATCCGCTCCTAGACGCATACCTTCTATTATAAGAAGTATTATATGTTTAGTGTTTGCTTTGAGGAATATGTTCTGGCATCATTATAATTAGAAAATGATATTTAATCAATTTTCATATAGTTGAGCTCTGCAGGTAATAAACAACCAAGGAAAGAAAGTCTCCAGGGATGATAAAAATTATCTTTTAGCTCATGAATATTCCATTTGCTCATTTTCTACAGATGGATAACTTCATTTGAAAGTAATAGAAAAACAGAACAGCCTGCATTAAGTAAATAGTGCTTAATGTAGATAGGTCATAATGAAACCAGCATTCTTGGCCTAACTCTTCATGTGTGATGCATTGAGCCCCTTGAGCTTTTCCTTAAAGATTTACACATACCCATTCTCTTTCTTTTATATAGAGTGGAAGGATAGTATATATGCTAAATTTGGGGATGTTGAAGCAATCTACTTTATTTAATTTTGATGAATATGTCTTATCTCTACAACAAACAAGAGTCTGGATATAATTAGCCTTTTTTTTTTTCTTTAATGGGAGGGATTTTCTACAGAATTAAATCTAATTCTTAGAACCTGAGTTTCTTAGAGGTGTAACAGTACATAAAATTGTTTTAGACATAGTTACTATATGAGGTCTGTTTTCTTTTAGTTGAATATTTTGTCTTCTATTTTTATTATAATTGTTTTTGTGTGTGTTGTTTTTGCCTAAAACAGTAGGGAAAATCTGGGAGATAGGCTACTCTTGTTATATATCTATAGGCTTTCTTTTTTCTTCCTCTCCTTTTTTTTTCCTTAACCTGTTGAAAATTATTCAATATAATTTTTTTGCAAACTTTTTGGTGCAAGGTATGGCACTGGTCTTAGTCTAGGATAGGGGAAGAGTGAATTACAAGTAATTCATCTTATCTCCATTTTATAATGGAAATGCCATAAGAAAGATTTGCTGAGTTTTGACAAATGTACTCCAAATCAAGATAGAGACTATTGCCATGACCCTAGAATATACCTTTGCATCCTTTTCAGTCCACGTACTCCCAGAAGCAACCAGTATTCCGATTCCTCTCTCCATGAATGAGTTTGCCTGTTTTCAGGTTCACACAAGTAGAATCATAGTTGTGTACTTGTGTTTAGTTTATTTTACTCAACATAATGGGATCCTTCAGTCTGACAATCTCTTTCTTTCTTTGTTTCTCATAACCTTGGTGATCTTGAGGAATACTGACCATGTATCCTCTAGGATACCCCCAATCTCTATTTGTCTGATTTTTTTCTCTCATAATTAGACAGAAGTTATGGATTGTTGGAAAGAATACTGCAGAGTTCAAGTCTTCTCATCACATCATATAAGAGCATATGTGATTGCTACAAAACACTTCTAGTGATGTTAACCTTTATCATTTTGTTAAAGTAGTGTTTTTAGGCTCTTTTAAGGGGCAGGATTAGGTATTAAGTGCATATCAACCCACATATAGACACATTATCTTTAATTTTTATATCTATCCATTTGTATGTTGAATCAGCATATGAATGTAAGTCCATATTGGTGTCTATGACTCATGCAGTTCCATAGAAATCACTCTACATTTCTCTTCTTATCAAAATTTCCCTCTTTGACAGTGAGAAGCCCACCATCTGCCATCTACCATCAATTTACTTGTTTAATGCTGATATATATATATGATATATAGATGATATATAGATACATATATGCTATATATATGTATATATATATAGTTTTGAAATTTTTTACTTGAATCCCTATGAGAAAGAAATTTACCAGTTAGAGTGCTATGTTTATGTACAGTGTACAGATCATTTTATCTTCAACTTTACAGTTTCCAGTCAAAACACCATTTTCTAACATTACCTAGGTCAGCTCCTATTTTCCCAATAAAACATGGGTTGATTTCTTCTTTATTTGTAAGGGTATGCATATATCCAAGATGCAAATTTTTAGGTATTTTTTTTACAATTTTTTCCAGACTTTCTTGCATTTTCATATTCCTTTTTTTTTTTTACGATTTTACTTATTTATTTGAGAGAGAGCGAACACAAGTGGTTGGGTGGAAGGGGGACAGAGGGAGAGGGAGAAGCAGACTCTGCACTGAACGGGGAGCCTGACATCTGGGGCAGGGAGCCTGACATGTGGGGCAGAGAGCCCAACAGGGGACTGGTTCCCAGAACTCAAGATCATGACCTAATCTGAAGGTAGATGCTTAACCAACTGAGCCACCCAGGTGCTCCTGCATTTTCATATTCTTAATAGTGACTTTTGATAAAAAGAAGTTCAAACTTTTATGAGCCCCACTCTGTCATATTTCCTTTGTGATTAGTGCTTTTTCTTTCTTTTGTTTTTTAAGATTATATTTATTTGTTTGACACGGAGAGAGACAGCAAGAGAAGACATACAGGCAGGGAGAGTGGGAGAGGGAGAAGCAGGCTTCCTGATGAGCAGGGAGCCTGATGTGGGGCTTGATCCCAGGATTCTGGGATCATGACCTGAGCCAAAGGCAGACGCTTAACAACTGAGCCACCCAGGTGCCCCTGCTTTTTGCTTTCTGAAATACATTTGCTTATCTCCAGGTCACAAAGTTCTTTAAATTTTTAAAAAAATGTTTTATTCTGAATTTTATCATCTTAGCTTTAATATATACGTCTTTTAATCTATCACAAATTAATGTTTTACATGATGTGAGATAGGTATTGGGGTTTAATTTTGTCCATACAGATATATAGTTGATCTAGCATCATTTATCTGTACTTTTTTTCATATTTTAAGCTACATGCAGCTCTTTCCTAGTTGACTTTCCTCTGCCCTTGTTGTGTAAATTCCCATTTCTCCAATAGTGATAAAGTGCTAGCACTCAGTTTTATATTTTTACCTTATTTTTAATTCTCATATATCATTTATTTGAATATTTGTAGATGATGATCAGTTTTGTGTTTTTTTGAGAATATGTGCAATTTATTTACAAATGCCTTCAAATTTTATTTTGTTTTTTTGATGTTACATTATCTGTAAAATAGTACTATTGTGATTCTGCTCATTTCCTGTGTTCTCCCACAACTAGAGTAAACTGTCGGCTAGAGGCAATTCAGTACATTTCAATTTCATTAAAAATAAAATCAAGAAAAAAGTACTTTCTTTTTATTAAACACGTTTTCTTAAAGCTATTGTTCCTTCTGAGAATTCCTAATAGAAAAAAAAAATCAGTAAGCGGAGACTCTAACTTTGTTACATCCTGCATTTTGCACTGAAAACATATGCCATTGTGGAAAGAATATCAAAAGCTTTAGTTTCTGAAAAATATTGTTAGTATATATTCTGTACTATATATACTATACTATATATATTTAGTAGCTGTGTGAGCTTGGGCTAGTCATATCCTCATTCCTAAGATGGGGGTAATAATATTTACTTCAGAGAGTACATGTGAAGCTAAAATTAGTTAACCAGTCAGAATATCTTTACCTATGGGTAAACAGAAATGGTCCATGAAGGTACTCAAACCAAAGGAAAAACATGGCTTCTTAATCTGAAGAAGTATATTAGTACTATACTTGGAAAATATGTATATATATTTTTTTTACTTTATTTAAGCTTTATTTAAACATATGATGTAACCCCACCACCCTCACCCAACCCCTCTTCCCCCCACCCCCCTCAGTTTGTTTTATGACATTAAGAGTCTCTTTTGGTTTTTCTCCCTCCCGATCCCATCTTCTTTCATTTTTACTTTTCCTACCACCTTAACTCCCACCCCCGTTGCATCTCCACTTCCTCATATCAGGGAGATCATGTGGTAGTTGTCTTTCTCCAGTTGACTTATTTCGCTATGGAATACTATGCAGCCATCAAAAGAAATGAAATCTTACCATTTGCGACGACATGGATGGAACTAGAGCGTATTATGCTTAGCGAAATAAGTCAAATATGTATATTTTTAAAGATAAAGTGTGAGGCAGTTAACTTCGGGAGGGGTTGGGGAAGCAGTGTGTAAGGTATACTTCCAAATTCTATATCCCAAATTCAATTATTTTGTAGCCGTTATATATGTTAGTGAAAATATTTTAGTACCTCTAGGCTGACCCATGAAAAGTGCCCAGAACTGCTTGGCACACAGCAGGTGCTAACAAAATATTGGCTGTTATTTTTGTCATTTAGCTGAGTAGGCATTTGGGACATAACTTAGCTTTAGAAATTCTTTTAGTCAATAATGTGCCCTGCTTTTGTTGTTGACCCTTAGGTTGTTTTAGTGTACCTTTGATATAGGATATTTTACTAAATTTTTAAAAACCTTTTTAAGCCTAGAGCACCTGGATGACTCAGTTGGTTAAGCAACTGCCTTGGGCTCAGGTCATGACCCCAGGGTCCTGGGATTGAGCCCTGCATCCGGCTCTCTGCTCAGTGTGGGGGCCTGCTTCTGCCTCTCCCTCTGCTGCTCCCAGTACTTGTGCTCTCCTGCTCTCTCTCTGTGCCAAATAAATAAATGAATGGAATCTTTAAAGAAAAAAAATTTAAGCCCAGAAGTTTGAAATATTTTCAATATAGAGTATACTTTTTTACCAATGTTATAGTTTCTTGATTTTATGGAGTCATTTTAATGATTTGTGTTAGATTCTTTTTCCTGGAACATGAGCATCATTGCCCTAGTCCTGGATTAAATAATGGGACATCTTTATTTCTTTCTCTGCAGAACAAATAAAAAATGGCAAAATAAATTCATTGTGTTTTAACTATACTATCATAGTTTTAGGGATGATTTAGGGATGATTTAAGGATGATTTCATGATGATTAGGGATGATTTTAGGGATGATTTCAAAGATTTCTTCTTTGTTATATTTTGATTATAAATGTAGATCATTTTACCCATCATGGATCCCTCCTTTTGAAAAATAGCATAATATAAATCATTAGGAATCCATTCAGAGGGAAACGAGTGTACGAGGCAGGTGGACCTAGAGATAATTTGGAAATCAGTCTTCCTTCCTCACACATATTTAACATACCTTAAGTCATCACTTAGTATAAAATTATATTAACTTGATCATTATTTTTTTTATTTATTTATTTGAGAGAAAAGGAGATAATGAGAAAGAACATGAGCAGGAGTAGAGAGAGAAGGAGGCTCCCTGTTCTGCGGGAGGGACTAGATCCCAGGATCCCAGGATCCCAGGATCATGACCTGTGGCTAAGACAGATGCTTAGGAGACTGAGCCACCCGGGTGCCAAGATCATAATTTTTATTTCTAACCAGGTTCATTTGGGAAACTCTCCATATACAGAAATAAGTTTAAATGACAGAAATGACTCCTTCTCTTTAATTTGTGATAAATCATACTGGCAAATATATCAGAAGCCAGTCTTTCTGAAACAGGTTGATTATATTATTTAAAATTCTTCATTAGTTTCCTGACATCAAGATAAAACTCTGTTTTCCCAAACTAATTTTGAAATTATAATTTGCAACTTTTCCCCAGTATTAGATTCCATTATTTCTCAATGGAATTATTCTTTTATACCTCAAGAGGTCTCATAATTGTCACTCATACTCTCTAAGTGTCATTCCAACATTAGCACTTCCTTGCACAGCTCTCCTCACCTAGAATTTCCTCTCTTCTCCTCTCCACTGGGGCACAGTGGAACAAAGGAGGATATTTCTAATGAAATATCTCTATTATTATAGTTCCTATCATAATTTCAACTAAGCTGGTCAGAATAATCTAGTTTGACCTAAAAGTGACTGGACACTATTTCCTGTGAAGCACAGAACCCTGAATAAAATATATGTTTCATTCTAAGATGAAATTCTAATAAAAACAAATATATAGGTTTAATCCAAAAGAGAAAAAAAATCCCAAAATATTTAATAGAAAACATAGAGAATTAATTATATTCACTTTGCTTTGAGGAGGGATGGTTCACTCTATAATAACATTGGACATTTACTCATTATTTATTATATGCCAGCCACTGTTTTTAGCACTTTTTTCACATGTTGATTCATTTTTTTTCCTAATGGTCTGGTCTGGAGTCCCTGTTTTAATCACCATCATTAACCTCCTGTATAGGTGTCTTTTCTCCGGGCTGTTTACTTGTTAATTTAACATCTATGAATTCCAAGGCAATCTAACAGTAAGAGATAGGGCTGGTTGTATTTTTCTAAAATTAGTTTCTTTAAGTCCTTTTAAATCCATGGTTGTATCAAGTGTTCCCTTTTTATGCTCCTGCCAATGTTTTGGGCATGGGATGTTTTCTTAATTTATTATTCTCCAGGGATAACTTTTTTTTTTTTTTAAACTAGATTCCAGGGGCACCTGGTGGCTCAGTGGGTTAAGCCTCTGCCTTCAGCTCAGGTCATGCTCCCAGGGTCCTGGGATCGAGCCCCACATTGGGCTCTCTGCTCAGCAGGGAGCCTGCTTCCTCCTCTCTCTCTGCCTGCCTCTCTGCCTACTTGTAATCTCTGTCTGTCAAATAAATAAATAAAATCTTTAAAAAAAATAAAACTAGATTCCATTAATAGTAACAGTGCTGAATCAAAGAAGACAGAAAGAGTACATATTGTGTGATCCCATTTACAAAATTCAGGATCTTGTGGACAGCAGTAGTATCTTAATGACACACTTTGAACTAACCTAAAATTTTGTGTCCTTTTAAATCTTCAGATCCACCTAGTGTCACCAGAGTGGCCCACTTCCAAAATAGAAATGGAATTAGCTGATAATAGCCTGGGGAAATTCTAAGATGTTGCTACATGCTTGGGTTTCTCTATACTCAGCATTTTTTTTTTAAGTTTTCAGTGGTAGATTTAACAGAAGTTTCTGTGCAAAATTACAGTTTGTTCTTCAGTTGGCTGCCATAATTTGAAGCTGAACTAAATGTCCACAGTTCTCTTCTCCCCACCACCACCATTCTCACTACTCACTTTGTAGATTCAAGTAACAGATTGTATTCACTTGTCAGTTGTGACTTATTAACTAGTAACCATCTGTTCCAGGATCCCTGCAAGAACTATTTAATCTAAGCTATTTCTTCCAGCTAAGACTTTTCTTTAAGAAAGCATCATAATTAGTATGAGAAAGTATTTCAGAAAGCTCTAACTTTGGATATTTATAACAGTTTATTAACAACCTGAGTTTTCTAGTTCTCACTAAATGGCCCTTTAGCTTTGAGGAAGTTTGGCCAAAGTTTCCTTAGGAAAGGGATGTTCTACTGTACTTTACA
>ML104010.1:112295-238120 GCA_003697995.1 Taxidea taxus jeffersonii
ACTTTGGCCAAAGATTTGATGATATTTCCTTTTATGGGCCAACCATATCCAAATTATTTTTCCCTTTTTGATTTCCAGCTAAAATCAGATACAGAGGGACCAGAAAAGAAAGACTAAGGTAGCCTACTCAAATAATTTTGTGCAGAGTCCTATCTTGCCAAGTTTACATGAACAGCCATTTCCTTTAGACTTAAAATTGAAATTCCTGACATTATGAATATTTGGGATGTTAAAAAGCAAAACCAAAAATGAAACAGAACCTTAGTGATCATAACTCAAATACTAAAATCATAGATTCAGAAACTGAGACCAAATAGAAGATTGGATTTTCTTCAGATCACACATTTGGATGGCAATAGGGTCAGGATTTGCTATTCCAGATCTTCTGATTCCTGTACCACAAATTAGAGTGCAATTTAAATGGACAAACTTTTAATTTTTTATCCTTTTTTGAGGGGGCTGGTGTTTTTTGTCCTTTTCTTAAAATTATATCAAAGACTACTCAGTACATATTTAGTGAGCATTATCCTTATTTTAGTAACACAGTACTAATTGTCCATTTATTTTTCTATTTCTCTCTTAAACCAGTGTCTCCAATTATTTTTTTGTAGTATACAGCTATTTCCTACTTGTCTGAAATCTTACAGGGAATTTACCAACTGACAAGAAAGTGAGGGAAGCAGAAAGAAAACATTTTGCATTGGAAGAAATGTTTGAGTGGGAAGAAAGGCCATTTAGTGGTCCCTTCCTTTTCCTCCCAGAATGTTGCAGATCATCCCAGTAATCTCCCAGTAGGGAATACCTTGTGGGCCTCTAAAAGAAACCCAAGCAATTACTATCCATTTGAATATACTAGCCAATTTTCCTTTCTGAAAGAACTTTCAGGTTTAGCAGCATTAGAGGGCTATGTCTTAAAATTTACAACCTGAATTATTACAGCAAAATTATGTACCTTACATGCATTGGCTTTTGGTTTCAAATCCAACTGCATAATAGGGTGTATTAAATCAGATGTCATTTGGAAACTGCAAATTTAAACTTTGTGATACTTTCTAATCTTGGTAAACTCCTGTTCATCCAGGGTTGCTTTCTCTTTGTGTCTTTCTCCTTATCTTTATGTATGTTGAGCCATTTATCTAGGCCTCTACAGTATACTTCCCCTCTCCTTCATTCATTCTTTTATTGCCTATTCATCCTTCAAGGCTGTTTAAGCATTACTACAGCTACAAAACCTTTTCCTGGATACTTCCTCTAGTCAGAGCAGTGTGTATCTTCTATGGACTCCCACAGCACTATCTTTCCACCTTAATCATGACACTTACCTTACTGTGCTGCCTATTTTTACACTTGTCTCCAAGATGCTTGGAACTTACTTTAGCATTGACTATTCACTTGTCCTAACATTAGCAATGACCCCCTTTGAACCTATAGTATTGCACATTTCTAGAACATGGTAGGCACCCAAGACATATTTGAATGAATGAATGAATGAATGGGTAAATTATATTAGTTAATGGGCTTCATTGGACACCTTAACTGCTCCTTGGTTCAGCTTTGAACCTAAAGAAGCAGATAATTCGGTGACACTTCAAAAATCTTTCAAGAAAGGCACTACAGATTATTGCAGGCACACTGAAGGCCTTCTTACAGACACTCCCCCCCCCACCCCAAATAGCCACTACTCTTTGGCTCCGTGGGCTGCTCCTTTAAGAATGTTTCTTGGCAAAAAAAAAAAAAAAAAAAAGCAACTCTTTGCCAACACTTTTCTGCTGGAAAAGTAGGAGGAGCAGAAGGATATATTTTGGGAGAGCTGTGGCTTTGGGGTTGCAATTTTGAAGACAGTTTTTATAAGGAATGAGTCTTGTTTGAAATTTTTATTCCAATATTAGCAGAGTGGGAAAACATTTTCTTGCAAAGCTTGTGAAAATGCCTTGAAGTTCCCAGGTTCGCAAAAGGAGTCCTGAACCAATAGTAGTAAAAAAAAAAAAAAAAAAAAAAAAAAAAGAATGCTCATCTCAACTCAATAGCTTGTTAGGTGAACTTGGACAACACAATCTCTCTAATCTTCAGTTTCTTCATATTTTTTTAAATATTCTATTTATTTATTTGAGAGAAAGAGACAGAGAGAATGAAAGGGAGCATGAGCAGCAGTAGAGGGACGGGCAAAGGGAGAAAGAGAAGCAGGCAACCCGATGAGAGGGAAGTCCCCAGCAGGTCTCAAGGTAGTCTCAATCCCGGGACCCCAGGATCATGACCTGAGCTGAAGGCAGACGCTTTACCGACTGAGCCACCCAGGAACACTCCATAGTTTCTTCATATTTAAAACAGTAATAAAACCAATACTTATCTCATGGTAAGATAATGTATTTGAGAACACCTTGAAATACTATTATGAAGTCTAATGATTTGTCACTTAAAAATATATCTATAATTGAAGAGTTAAAAATGATTCTAAATTATTACTTTTCTAAAATTCAGATTTTAAGTGGATAAACATATTGATTATTCAAATGTTTTTTCCCTGTATACACCATCATATAAACATTTGTACATAAAGCATATAACTGATTTGTGTGTAAGAGTCTCCATCAAGATCCCAGAATATTTTTCCTGCTCTAATAGCTGAATCCTTGGCCAAAAATGTTCTCACAAGACCGCTTGCATATTTGGATACTGGCAAGTTTATAGGAATCTACATTTAAAATGACTTTGAATGTTGACTGGAAACCAGCAACAATAATTGTATCCTATTTGATATTGGGAAAGCTGAACGCTGTGGGCATTCTGCAAAGATTTTAGGCAGTAGTGGTTACATTTCAGAGCCTTCTTAAAGATTTCTTCTAAAGAACACATGCCACATTGCCAAGGCAATTTACCTTATGCTGAATACTTTGTTTTTTAATCCTGTATTTAAAGCAGTCAAATATATTATGAAGGGAATATTCTTATTCTATCAATTAATAGTTTAAGTAGTTTGAAGGCCTTTACCATGAACATTCCCTCTAAGAAGATACTCTTCATTGACTCTACCAGACTAGAGATATAAGGCAGTTACCATTCTTTTTACCTGGAATAATGCTCATTTGGGTAATTTCTGCTGATGACAATACCAGGAATACTTAGCAACAGCAAGAGAAAAATTTTCTTTTTTTTTTTTTAAGATTTTTTTTTTTTTATTTTGTTAGAGAGAGAGAGCAAGCGAGCACAGGCAGACAGAGAGACAGGCAGAGGCAGAGGGAGAAGCAGGCTCCCTGCCGAGCAAGGAGCCCGATGTGGGACTCGATCCCAGGACGCTGGGATCATGACCTGAGCCGAAGGCAGCCGCTTAACCAACTGAGCCACCCAGGCATCCCGAGAAAAATTTTCTTAAGGCTAGACCTAGAAAAAAAAAATTGGGTCCTTGTTAGTTTAGAATGCATTTTCTCTTTTGGTTTTAAAATGCTCAAATTCCAAAACAGCAATAGTTTTGAATTAGTCCTTGGTAAGATTTTATTCATAGCTCAAACAAGAGGGAGGCTTCTTTCATTCCTTGTGTTGACAAGGGATAAAATCCATGCAAGTATACTGCCTCTGAATCTTTATAAGCCCTGTGATTTCAAAGAAAATTGACAAATAGCCCTCAAGTGGCCTTTGAAACTGAATGTGTGCTCTAAAAATGGGAACTGCATTTTGTCTGTCTTCTTTCATAAGCCTGGATAACTGGCAAAGCATTATGAAGATAATGAATATAATAAGGACATACCAACTCTGTTCTTAGCATTTTTTTTACTTTTTCCCCAGTTTTATTGAGAAATAATTGGCATACATCACTGTATAAGATTAAGGCAGACAGCATGATGGTTTGATTTACATATAATGTGACATGATGACCACAATAGATTTAGCTAACGTTCATCTTCTCATATAGCTATAAGAAGAAAAAAAGAAGAGGATAAAAGGGAAAAAAGTTTCTCATTGTAAAGAAAACTCTTGAGATCTACTCTCTTAACTTTCCTGTATATCACATAGCTGTGTTAGCTGTAGTCATCATGTTAAACATTGTATCACTAGTACTTCTTTGTCTTATAACTAACTGTAAGTTTGTACCTTCTGACCATCTTTCTCTGATTCACCCTCCTCAACCCCTGCCTTTGGAAACCCCAAGTCTAATTTCTTTTTCTATGAGTAGATTTTTGTTGTTGTTGTGTTCCACAAATAAGTGAGATCGTATAGTATTTGACTTATTTCACTGAGCATAATGCCTTTAAAGTCCATCCATGTTGTCAAAAAATGGCTGAATAGTATGCCATACTAACACACACACACACACACACACACACACACACACACACACCATAACTTCTTTATCCATTCATCCATGAGCAGACACTTAGGTTGTTTCCATGTCTTGGCTATTGTAAATCATGCTGCTGTGAACTATGGGTGCAGATATCTCCTCCAGTCTGCTGATTTTGTTACCTTTGGATATGTTTTCAGAAGTGAAATAACGGGGTCATATGGTTGTTCTAGTTTTAATTTTCTGAGGATCCTCCATTCTGTTTTCCATACTGGGTGTAGTTTACAGCCCCACCAGTGGTGCACAAGGGCTTCCTTTTTTAGCTCATCCAGGTCAGCATTTGTTATCATTCATCTTTTTGGTGATGGCTGTTCTAAGCATATGGTGATATCACATTGTGCATTCTTACTAATTTTTAGTAAAGAAGAATGCTATCATTTTATCCCTTTATTTCAGTTGAAAACATTTATATCTCAAGACTAATGTATATATACATATATAATTTATATACGTGTATATGTTTATATATATGTGCATATGTATATACACATATATATCCGGAAAGATAGCTTTAGCAAAATCTTCAAACATCAGTTCAAATGAACTTAATGAATGCCTATAGCATTCACCTAATGCACTCTCATTACAAGGATAAAAACAAGTTGAAATGAGCAACTGAGTGGTACTTAATTTTTTTCAGAAACATATTTATCAATAGTCACTATTCATACTTATATTTCACCTACTAGTAGGTAACTTTAATCTACCTTTCATTAACTTAAGCTTATTTTTGCTTCAAAAATAGTTTTCCAGCCTTACCACAATACTTAGCATAACACTGCTATTTTTTTTTAATATTTTATTTATTTATTTGACAGAGACCACAAGTAGGCAGAGAGGCAGGCAGGGGGGTTGGAGTTGGGAGAAGCAGGCTCCCTGCTGAGCAGAGAGCCCAATGTGGGACTCGATCCCAGGACCCTGGGATCATGACCTGAGCCGAAGGCAGCGGCCCAACCCACTGAGCCACCCAGGCGCCCTAACACTGCTATTTTATTGAAGCTGATAATATTGACAAATTGATTATATAAATATACTTTATAAAATATATTCTCTATCATTTTGCAGTCAAATGCTCTACCACTGAGCTATACCCCCTCATTTTGATTTTATTTGTAGCCTATAACTCTGGGGATCTAGGTAGAAATAGTGTCCCTAGGCAGCAAATACTCATTTACTTAACATGTAGAACTTTATGAGCTTCTCAGATTGGTTTTGGGGACCTCTAGGATTTCCCCTACCTTGGAAGTTTTGGGTCTGACAAAGTTCAATATAACATATATTTATTGTAAATATACTATGTACCCTATACTATGGTAGATACTTATATAGGACGACGAGTAATTCCTGTCCTTGGAGAGCTTGAAGTCCAATGGAATAGGAAAATACAAATAGACAATTAAAATATAGGATAATTATAATGAGTGCTATGCAGAGGACAGTAATGAAGATTTTTTTTTTTTCCAATTCCTTTGTCTAGTTTGCTATTAGGGTGATATTGGCCTTGTAGAATCAGGAAGTATTCTCTCCACTTCTAAGTTTTGGAAGAGACCCTAGAGACTTGGTTCAACTTCTTCCTTAAATGTTTGGTAGAATTCACTAGTGAACCCATCTGGATCTGGTGTTTTCTATTTTAGAAGGTTATTAATTAATGATTCAACTTATGTAATAGAAATATGTATATTCAGATTGTTTCTTTCCTCTTTTGTGACTTTTGGCTGATTGTGCCTCTCAAGGAAATGGTCCATTTCATCTGGGTTATTAAATTTGAAAGGTGCATAGAGTTGTTCATACTATTCCTTTATTATGCTTTTCATGTCCATGGGATCCATAGAGATGTCCCATCCTTCCTGTCTGATATTAGTAAGTTATATCAACTCTCTTTTCCTCTTATTTCACCTGGCTAGAGACTTAACAATTTCATTGATATTTTCAAAGAATTATCGTTTGGTCTTACTGGTTTTCTCTATTGATTTCCTTTTTTTTTTCTTTCAATTTCACTGATTTCTGCTCTATTTTTTTCTTATTTCTTTGCTTCTCCTTACTTTGGATTTAATTAGCTTTTCTTTTCCCACTTTCCTAAGTCAAAGGCTTAGATTATTTATTTATTTTTCTTTCTGTTATTGATCCCCACTTTAATTCTGTGTGGACAGAAAATGTACTTTGTATGACTTCAATCGTTTCTTACATTTACTGAGGATTGTTTTATGACCCAGAATATGCCTTTGTCTTGGTAAACATTCTGGGTACACTTGAAAAAACTGTGTGTTCTGTTGTTACTGGATAGAAAGTTCCATAATTGCCAATTAGATAAAGTTGATTGATAGTATTGTTCAAGGGCTTTAAATCCTTACTGTCTGTGTACTTATTCTATCAAATACTGAAAGAGAGATGTTGAAATCTTCACCTATTATTTATGGATTTCTCTGTTTCTCCTGATACTCTGGTCATTTCTGCTTCATGTATTTTAAACCTTTTATCTGGAGCATAAATATTGATAATCCTTATATCATCTTGACGAATCAACTCATCATCTATCTCTGATAATATTCCTTCCTGTGAAATCTACTTTTATACTAATATCATCATTATTATCAGCTTTCTTTTAATTAGCAGGTTCATCTAATTTCTACCCTTTAACTTTTTCATTGTTTCAGAAACTTAGAAGACTAGTATTTTACATAGCAAAATGTCCTTTTGCTTTTCTGTTTCATAGAATTGTAGCTTTGGGGAGCCTGAGTGGCTCAGTGGGTTAAGGCCTCTGCCTTAGGCTCAGGTCATGATCTCAGGGTCCTTGGATTGAGCCCCCACCTCTGGCCTCTCTGCTCAACAGGGAGCCTGCTTCTCTTCCTCTCTCTCTGCTTGCCTCTCTGCCTACTTGTGATCTCTCTCTGTCAAATAAAAAAATAAATAAAATTTTTAAAAAAAGAATTGTAGCTTTATTGGCATAAAACTTGATGTTGATGTATTTTAGGTTATATTGATTGATATGGAAATATATAACAAAATTTATACATATATGCAGAAAATATATATACTTTTTGCTTTATTGCAACATTATTCACATTAAGTCCCTGGTAATTGAATGCTCTGTAGGGACGCCTGGGTGGCTCAGTTGGTTAAGCGGCTGCCTTCGGCTCAGGTCATGATCTCAGCGTCCTGAGATCGAGTCCCACATCGGGCTCATTGCTCCACAGGGAGCCTGCTTCTCCCTCTGCCTCTGCCTGCCACTCTGTCTGCCTGTGCTCGTTCGCTCTCTCTCCCTTTCTCTCTGACAAATAAATAAATAAAGAATCTTTAAAAAAAAAAAAAAAGAATGCTCTGTAAATATAAATACAAATTTCACATGAACAATGTGTGACCTTGAGTCTGTGACCTTGACTCAGTTTTCTCTTCTGTAAGGTGATGATAGTAATACTTCCCTCATTTAATGGTTGTGAAGATAATTGAGCTCATACATACAAAGTACTCAGAACAGTTTTTGACACAGAATAAGCACTATAGAAATATTTACTACCACTCCATCCTTTAACTTCTAATCAGTCTGTTTCATTACATTAAAAATGGGCAGCCTATGGTTAACAAGATGTAGTTGGATCTTTCTTTTTATCTGGTCTGACAATATCTACCTTTTTTTTTTTTAAGATTTACTTATTTATTTCAGAGAGATGGCACGTGAAGGGGGGGAGGAGTGGGCAGAGAAAGAAAGAGAGAGAGAATCCAAACAGATTCTGGACTGAGCTCAGAGACTGAAGTGTGTCTCGATCCCAGGCCCTGAGATCATGACTGAGCTGAAATCAAAAGCCAGAGCTTAACATACTGAATCACCCAGGCACCCTGACAGTATCTACCTTTTAATTTGTGTTTACACCATTTAAACTTGGTGTAGGGAACAAATACAAAAGGTGACCCCAACATTAGGCCTTAAAGTAAACCATAATAAATTCCTGAAACTAGAACCATTTAGTCAGATTTTCTGAACCCAGTGTAATAAAGCTAAAACTTGGTAGCAAAAGGTCACTGAAAAATTTTGAACCATTTACAAATTTTTTTAAATATCCCTCTTAGAGCACTGAAAGGCAAAATCAAAGCAGATGTTCAGAGATGAATGACAATTAGACTACTAATTATAATGGTTAAGAGAATGGAGCCTGGGAGTGAAGTCACATGGCCCTGGTCCAAGTTCTGGCTTTGCTGTAGGATGACTGTGACTCTGATCCAGGTGCTTGAAATATAGTAATAGCTATCTTAGAGGATTTTTTTTTTTTTTTTTAGATTAAATAAACTGACAGCACTCTTTAAACATCACTGATTTTTGTGTGTGTAACATTTCCCTGTCACAATGTAGATATGTAAAAAGCTACCATTTTACATATCTGAAGGTACTAAAAAGTAAGCTCAAATTCTGCTGGGGGTGGGAAACTGCTGCAGCCTGATCTAGCTGGCCTGGAGTTTGCTTCCGGTTCAAGGGCTACTGCCTGAGGACAGCGTTTGTGTGACTAACAGGTGCCAAGGGCCTGGACCCTTCTAGGTCAGGGTTGGTGGGGAGTCTCAGGGAGCTGGGGAGAGACGCTGGAAAATGGAAGGGCTAGGAGAGGAACCAGGAGGTGCGTGGAAGGAAGGAAGTGCAAAGGGGACACCTCCACAAGGTTAAGGCGATGGGCTGGAATGAGCGGGCAGATACCATCCCAGTTCTTTGCCCTGGCCTGCTGCGCTGGTGTCTTCTTTTGGTTCCACTTCCTTTCTGAAACTGACTTCCTGCTCTCAGTCAGGAAGGCTGACCTGTATAGTTAGGGCAACAGGCTCCCTTGTCCTCAGGCTTCTGACTGGGTTTAGCAATGGGTAGGAGCAGACAGAGGGAGGAAATAGCATCCTCCTAACCACTTCTCTGCGTTGGGCTCAGGGACCCTAGCAGCACCCTCTTACAGCTCACATAGCACTCTCCCTGTGGTTCCCTATGCTCTGCTAGATTATTCACTTTAGGTCTTTTTATCTTATATATGCACTCAGTGCTATAGATTTCCCTTTAAGGCTGGCTTTCACTACCTCCCACAAATTTATTAGGTTGTATTTTCATTTCCATCTAGTTCAAAGTACTTCAAAATTTCTCCTGAGATTTCTTCATGTGTTATCGAGAAGGGTGTTATTTAATGTTCAAGTTAAATTTGGAGGGTTTTCCAACTGTCTTTCTGTTATTGATTTCTAGTTTAATTCCACTGTGGTCTGAGAGCAGACATTGTATAATTTCTCCTTTATAAACTTGTTAAGGTGTGGTTTATGACCCATAATGTGGTCTATCTTGGTAATTGTTTTATGTGAGCTTGGGAAGAATGTGTAATCTGCTATTTTTGGATGAAGTACTGTGTAGATGTTAATATCCCCTTGATTAATGGTGCTATTGGGTTCAGCTATGTCCTTACTGACATATCTATCTATCTATAAATATATATATATAATCAAATGTATTGTTGGTAATACTATTTTTTTAAAAAACTGTTATCTGTTTAATCAATTAAGAATAACAAAAATATCTTTTTTGTTTTACTTATTCATTCTCTGATGTTTTTTCTTTCTTTTTGTAGGTCTATTATTCTAACCTTTATCATTTTTTTTCCTCTCTGAAGAACTCCTTTTAACATTTCTTGCAAGGCAGGTCTGCTAGCAATACATTTCCCCATTTTTTTTTTTTTTTTTGTCTTAGAAAGTGTTTGTTTCTCCTCTACTTTTGAAGGGCAATTCATCAGAACACAGAATTCTGTATTTTTGTTTTTGTTTTCTTTTATACTTAAAATATTTCACTCCATTTCCTTCTTGTTTGCATCTTTTCTGAGAAGTTGAATATAATTCTGGTCTTTCTCTTATAGGGAAGGTACTTCCTCTTTTCTCTACTACCCCCCCCCCACCCTGGCTTATTTCAGTTTTGTTTTGTTTTGTTTTTATTTTTTCTTAAAATTCTAAAGTTTGTATATTATATACCCTGATGTAGGTTTTCTTTGACAGTTGACCTTCTTGGTTTTTGCAGAGCTTCCTGGATCTGAGGCTTGATGCCTGACATTAATTTGGGGACATCTTCAGTCTTACTGCTTTATATATTGCTTCTGTCGTTTTTCCTGTTTCTTCTCCTTCTGGTGTTCCAAGTATGTTACATCTTTTGTAGGTATCTCTATTTTGGGATATTTTGAGGGTTTTTTTCCCCCGTCATTGTTGTTTTTGTTTATTTTTTTGTTTTTTGGATTTGTTTTTGTTTTTGGCTTTCAGTTTTAGAAGTTTCTATTAACATAGCCTCAAACTCAGACATTCTTTCCTCAGCCATCCCCAGGTTACTAATGAAACCACTAAAGACATTCTTTATCTCTATTACAATGTTTCTATGTCTAGCATTCCTTTTTAGTTCTTTTCTAGAATTTCCATCTTCCTACTTAAATTATCCATCTGTTCTTGAATGTTGTCTACTTTTTCCATTAAACCTCTTAGGATATTAATTTTTTTTAAGAACTCCTGGTCTGATATTCCAACATTCCTGCCGTATCTGACTCTGGTTATTTTACTCATCCAGTGTCTTCAAACTGTGTGTTTTTCCTTTTATTATGCTATGTAATTTTTGTTAAGATAGACATCATGTACTAGGTAAAAGGAACTGCAGTGAATAAGCCATCAGTAATGTAATGGTAAGGTGTCAGAGGAAAGGTAATGACCTATACTTCTGTGATTTAGTTTTAGACTTCTAGTGAGTCTGTGACTCTGGACCATAAGTGTCACCAGTACTTCTCAGTTTTTCCCCTTTTAGGTGGTTCAGAATGTCTAGAGGGATGCTGGAGTTCATACTTCTTTTCCCCATGTAGGTTAGGCTCTAGTAAAATGGTTTCTTCTCAGGGCAGGTCTTATTTAGAACAGAATAATCTGGCATGTTTCATGTTTCAAATGTTCTTTTGCACCCCCAACTCCGACTCCCACCTCCACTGTATGCTGGAAGGATTTTTCTCCTATCTTCACTGTGAGTCCCGGAGATTTACTGGAGGACAACTCACAAAAGTGTTGGTATGACCCCAAAGACTAAATGAACCCCTCTGGAGTTTTTAACTCTCAGACTTGTCCATACTCCGCAATTTATCAATTACAGTTCAAGTTTTCATATCCCGACTCTGGTTCCTGTGAATTTCTGCTCTAGTTATTGTGATTCTCTGGGTTCCCCTGTCTCCAGCTTTGTAATATAACTTGAAGTCCAGAACTGTGATATCTCTAGCTTTGCTTTTCTTTTTCAAGATTGCTTTGGCTATTCAGAGTCTTTTGTGGTTCTTTACAAATTTTAGATTTGTGGTGATCTTTTCAAATGGATTGCATTAAATATTTAGATGACTTTGGATAATACAGACATCTTTTTTTTTTTTTTTAAGATTCTATTTGAGAGAGAGAGAGCATAAGAAGGAAAAGGTCAGAGGGAAAAGCAGACTCCCCACCGAGCAAGGAGCCCAATGTGGGACTTAATCCCAGGACTCCAGGATCATAACCTGAGCCGAAGACAGTCACTTAACCAACTGAACCACCCAGGCACTCCTAGTATAGACATCTTAACAATAGTCTTCTAATCCACGAACATGGAATGTCTTTCCATTTCTTTGTGTCATCTTCAGTTTCTTTCATCACTGTTTTATAGTTTCCAGAGTACAGGTCTTTCACTTCTTTGGTTAGGTTTATTCCTAGGTGTCTTGTTATTTTTGGTGCAGTTGTAAATGGGATTGTTTTCTTGATTTTATTTTCTGTCACTTCATTATCAGTATACAGAAATGCAACAGGTTTCTGTACCTTGATTTTGTTTCCTGCAACTTTACTGAATTTATTTATCGGTTCTAGTAGTTTTTTGGTAGGCTCTTCCTGGTTTCCTCTCATGTCATCTGCAAATAGTAAGTTTTACTTCTTCCTTACCAATGCCTTTTCTTTCTTTTTGTTATCTGATTGCTGTGGCTTGGACTTCCAGTACTATGTCGAATAAAAGTGGTGAGAGTGGACATCCTTGTCTTATTCCTGACCTTTATAGAAAAACTTTTTTTTCCCCATTGAAGATATTAGCTATGGGTTTTTCATTATGGCCTTTATCATGTTTAGGTATGTTCTCTCTAAACCTACTTTGTTGAGGGTTTTTATCATGTATGGATGCTGTACTTTGTCACATGCTTTTTCCTGCATCTTTTGAAATGGCCATTTTAAATTTTATCTATTTATTTATTTGAGAGAGTGAGTGAGTGAGCACGAGCAGGATGAAGGGTCAGGAGGAATAGGGAGAAGCAGACTCTCAGCTAAGCATGGAGCCCAACGTGGGGCTCAATCCCAGGATCCTGAGATCATGACCTAAACCCTGGTCATATGGTTCTGATCCCTTCTCTTATTGATGTGACATACCATGTTGATTGATTTGCAGATATTGAACCGACTTTTCAACCCATGAATAAATCCCACATGACTACAGTGAATGATTTTTTTTTTAAAGATTTTATTAAGCCATTTGACAGAGAGAAAGAGATCACAAGTAGGCAGAGAGGCAGGCAGAGAGGGGGGAAAGCAGGCTCTATGCTAGCTAAGCAGAGAGCCCGATGTGGGGCTTGATCCTAGGACTCTGAGATCATTACCTGAGCCGAAGACAGAGGCCTAACCCTCTGAGCCACCCAGGTGTCCCTGAATGATTTTTTTTTTAAATGTATTGTTGAATTCAGTTTGCTAGTATTTATTGAGGATTTTTGCATCTATGATCATCAGGGATATTGGCCTGTAGTTTTCTTTTAGTGGTTCTATATCTGGTTTTAGTATCAGGATAAAACTGGCTTCATAGAAAGAATTTAGAAGTTTAACTTCCTCTTCTGTTTTTTGGAGTAGTGTGAGAAGCATAGGTATTAATTCTTCTTTGACTATTTGGTAGAATTTGCCTGTTAAAGCATTTGACCCTGGAGTTTGTTTGTTGGAAGTTCTTTAGTTGCTGATTGAATGTCTCCGCTGGTTATCAGTCTGTTAAAATTTTCTGTTTCTGGGGCACCTGGGTGGCTCAGTGGGTTAAAGCCTCTGCCTTCGGCTCAGGTCCTGGAATCGAGCCCCACATCGGGCTCTCTGCTCAGTGGAGAGCCTGCTTCTCTCTCTCTCTCTCTCTCTCTCTCTCTCTCTGCCTGCTTCTCTGCCTACTTGTAATCTCTGTCTTGTCAAATAAATAAATAAAATCTTAAAAAAATTTTTTTTTCTGTTTCATCCTATTTCAGTTTTGGTAGTTTATGTTTCTAGGAATTTATCCATTTCTTTTAGGTTGTCCATTTTATTGGCATATTTTTTTCATAATATTCTCTTATAATTATTTGTGTTTCTGTAGTGTTGATTATTTTTCCTCTCTCATTTGTAATTTTATTTATTTGAGTCCATTCTCTTTCTGTCTTTTCTTTTTTCATTTTTTATTTTTTTGTAAGTGTGGCTGGAGGTTTATCAATTTTATTGAATTTTTCAAAGAACCAGCTCCTGGTTTCATTGATGGGTTCTATTATGTTTTTTAGTTTCTGTATTATCTATTTCTATTCTAATTTTATTCTTTCTTTCCTTCTGCTGCTTTTAGAGTTTGTTTGATGTTCTTGTTCTACCTCCTGGTGTAAGGTTATTTATATGAGATTTTTTCTTGCTTCTTGAGGTAGTTCTATATTGCTATTAGCTTCCCTCTTAGGACTACTTTTGCTGCCTCCCAAAGGTTTTGGATCATTGTGTTTTCATTTTCATTTGTTTCCTATACTTTTTAAATTTGTTCCTTTTTTTCCTGGTTGTCCCACTCATTGTTTAGTAGCATGTTATTTAACATTCATGTATTTGTGGTCTTTCCCAATTTTTTCTTGTGGTTGACTTTTATAACATTGTGTTCAGAAAAGATGCATGGTATGACTTTGATCTTTTTTAATTTCTTGAGGCTTGTTTTATGGGCTAATAATCTGGAGAATGTTCTCTGTGCACTTGAAAAGTGTGTATTCTGTTTTAGGATGGAATGTTCTGAATATACCTGTTAAATCCATCTGTTCAGTGTGTCATTCAAAACCATTGGTTCTTTGTTGATTTTCTGTTAAGATGATCTGTCCATCAGTGTGAGTAGGGTGTTAAAATCCCTACTGTTATTGTATCATGTATGTTTGTTAATAACTGTTTTGTGTGTTTAGACACTCCTATGTTGGGTGCATAAATATTTAAAGTTATTATGTCTTCTTTTTGTACTGTCCCCTTTATTATTATATGGTGTCCTCCATTATCCCTTATTACAGTCTTTGTTTTAAAGTCAATTTTATCCTATATGAGTATTGCTATCTGGCTTTCTTTTGACATCCATTTTCATTATAGATGTTTCTCCATTCCCTTACTTTCAATCTGTAGGTGTTTTTAGGTCTAAAATGAATCTCTTATAGGGGCATATAGATGGGTGTTTTTTTAAAATCCATTCTTTCACCCTATGTCTTTTGATTGGAGTGTTTACATTCAAAGTAATTGTTGGTAGATATGTGTTCATTGCCATGTAATTACTTGTTTTGTGGTTATTTTTTTAACATTTTCTCTGATTCTTGTCTTTCTGTCTTTTATGTTCTTGCTGATTTTGTTTAATGATATATTTGGTTTCTCTCTCCTTAGTCTTTGCATATTTATTAGTGGTTTTTGATATATGGTTACCATTAGAGTTGTATATGACTTCTGCATATAGTAGTCTATATTAAGTTGATGGTCATTTAAGTTTGAACCCATTCTTTTTTCCTCCATTTCAGGTATATTTTATTATATTTTACATCCTTTTTAATTGAGTTCCTTGACAATTTTTTACAGAAATGTTCCTTTTTTACTGTTTTTGTGTTTCTTATCCTTATACTGTCCTTTTGGTCTTTTTTTTTCCCCTCAGAGAGTCCCTTTTAATATTTCTTGTAGAGCTGGTTTAGTGTTCATGTGCTCTAGTTAACTCAAGATTCGTTTGTCTGGGAAACTCTTTATCTCTTCTTCTATTCTGAATGATAGCTTTGCTGGACAGGATATTCCTGCCTGAAGAGTTTTCCTATTCAGCACTCAGAATATATCATGCCACATGCCACTCTCTTCCGCCTTGCAAAGTTTCTGTTGAAAATCTGCTACCCTTAAGGGTCTTCCCTTTAAAACACCTTTAAAGTGTTTTTTTTTTCTTTATCACTATATTTTGCCAATTTAAATACAATATGTCTTGGTATCATTCTGATTTTGTTAATATTTATAAGAGTTCTCTGTGCCTTGTGGATCTGGATGTCTGTTTCCTTACCCCAGGTTAGTTTTCAGCTATTTTTTCAAATAAATTTTCTGCCTCCTTTTCTCTCTCTTCTTCTTCTGGGACTCCTACAGTATAAATGTTATTACATTTAATGGAGTCACTGAATTTGCTGTGTCTATCCTTGTTTTGCATAATTCCTTTTTCTCTCTTTTGTTCGGCTTGATTACTTTCCATTACTCTGTATTCTAGGTCACTAATTTCTTCCTCTGCTTCTTCCGTCCTACTGTTCATTTCATCAAGCATGTTTCTCACTTCATTTATTGTACCCTTTATCTCTGCTATGTTATTCCTTATCGCTGTGCTAAGGGTCTCACTCACATCTTACACTCTTTTCTCAAGTCCACTGAGTATCCTTATGATTGTTTCTTTAAATTCTCTATTAGGCATTTTACTTGTATCTCTCACTTAGATCTTTGGCCATGGCCTTGTCCTACTCTTCCACTTGGGATATATTTCTCTGTCTCATTTTGTCTGCCTGTCTGTGTCTGTTTCTCTGTGTTAAGAAATTTAGCTTTGTCTTTTGCTCTTGGACAGTAGTGGCTTTATAGGGAGGAGGTCCTGGAATGCCCTGCAGTGCAGTGTCACCTGTTCACCAGAACCTGGTACTTCAGGAGAACATCCTATGTGTGTTGCTCCCACCGTGTTATTATGTCTGAGTCACTTTTCCTTTCAGCCCAGTTGTCTTCACTGACTCTCTGTTGTGAGCTGGGCTTGCTCTCTGTGGCGTTAGTGGGATTCAGGCAAGCCAACTCTGAGGGGATATGCTTGTATGGGAACTTGGAAGCAGGACAGTGGTGTTAGCAAAATTTACACTGCACCATTGCTCCTATGCCAGATCCCTGGAGCTCTTGGCAGCCAGGCACCCCAGGATGTGAGGCTGGGCCTGGAGCACATCCTTGGCTGGAGGTGTGTGGTTAGTAAGACTCATGACGATCGCCACACCCCCAGCAGCTGGGCAAGGTGCATGTGATAACCAAATTTGCCCTGAGCCCAGGACAGAGGCTAACAGGCTTGCAGTCAGTAAGTCCTCAGGACTCATGGGAAGGATGCACTGCTGGCAGGTTAGGTAGCAATGTCTGTGCAGCCCCACCTCTTACAGGTGGCTCTGTGTTTATGCTGGGCGGTGCGGGAGGAAAATGGAGACTTCTAGCTTCCTTATTTTTGGAGAAGTGTCCCAACACACTCCAAAATTGGTATGAACAGATCTGTCTCCTATTTCTTGCCCCTACTCCAGCGTTGTTTCAACTGCCATTTTTATGTTGCTTCTCTGTTCAGACTGCAATCTCTTTAAGGTGTCCACCCAGCTGTCAGTCATCCTCTGGGCTCACCCAGTGCTGAGTCAGATGATGTTTCAACCTCCAGGCTCCAAGTCCCACTGGTTTTAAAAACTTATGGAACTCAGCCTCTCTGGTTTTTAAAGCCAAACATTATGGGGATTAATCTTCCTCACGTGAGCTCCCTGGTATGAGGTCCCCTCTCTCTGCCCTTTCCCTGTGCAAGGCTCTGTCCATTCTGCAGCCACCCTTCCTCCCCCTTTCTAACCTTCCCAAGCCTTCAGATGCAGCTTCATTGCTATATTTAGTCATAGAGTTCTGCCAGTCTTCAGATTGCTTTCTGGTTTATTGCCTTGGATGTGTCTGATATCTAGTTGTAAATGTGGGACAGGGAGAGCTCAGCATCCTCTTTCAAGTTTTTATCTGCTAATTCCAACATCTGAGATCCCTCAGATACAATTGCTATTTCCTGCTTTTCTTCTTGTGTATGGGCCACACCTTTCTTTGCATGTCATATAATTTCTTTTTAAAAATAAGCCTTATGATAATATGTTAAAACAACTATTGATTCTGATTTGTCCTTTCTGCCGTCTCCAGTTGTTGTTTCTCTTTATTTTGGGGGGTCATTAAGGAAAGTGATGGGTTGGTGAAAGTCTGATTTTAATTTCCTTGCATATCTTCTCCCTGCCCTACTATGTTTGATTCTTCATGTTTTCCAGCTGAGATTTACTGTTTGATTAGTATTTCTTTACTATTGCTAAGGTGTTCATGTAATTTATTTCATTTAAGGTAATTGAGAATTCATGCCAGCACCCTTTTGAACCTGTCTTCCTCTTCCAAGAGGGTATTAAAAAAAAAAAAAGATTGACCTATGGTTAATCGTAACCTGTTTAGAGTTTATACTATTCACTTTCCAGCTGGCACAATGTCCAGAGATAGATTTAGTGCATCCAACCCAGAGCTCCCTGGTGTGACTAAGGATTGGCATGGCCACAACTTAGTATGTGTGACCCTTTTTTAAAGTTTAGAAGCTATCATAAGAAGCACTGATACAGATACAGAAACTTGAACTTTTAATTTTTTCTTTGAAAAATATATTTTTTGTACCTTTTTCCACTGTAGAATTGAATCTAACTGTGGAAAATAGGGGTAACTCAAGTCTTCTGTAGGAATACTGAGCACATTCTCTCTCTCTCTCTATATATATATATATATATATCTTGATTTTTATAAACATTATTAGCTGAACAATTTTGAGCAAAAACTTTACCATCTCTGAGCTCTTTACTCATATGTAAAATTCAGTAATAGTATTATCTACCCACATGGGATTGTTATGAGTTGCAATACAATAATGTATCTAAAAGTAGTATGTAAATGATTAATCTTGTTGTTAGCATAATCTGGGAAAAGGTGTGTATAAACAACTTGAAGCCTTACAATTTCCATATTTTATCAACTGGTGAGGGCGTATGTGGGGGGGGGGTAGAAACAGAATTAATAATTTGCTCCTTGTTATGATCCTAAAGTACTTCAAAAAAGGTGAAATAAAGTAAGTAGCAGAATGCTTTCTCTTAGCATCTGTTCCAGAAAGATAGATCTGACTTTTTTGTAATAAGCAGATCAAAGCATTTTTCCAGAATCATACAACTAAAGAACTTTTTCATGTGATCTAAATGAAATAGAAGAATTAGCAGGGCAGTATAGCTCTGTAGCTCTTTTCCAAGGTTGTGAAGATGGTGATGTGCTTTTTAAATCAGATAAAAAGAGATCATATGAGCTAGCAAAGAAGGTGGGGATAGTCACTCAATATATGTTTGTTGATGGATGGAGTGATCTTGAAGGATGCCAAAAGGGTGCCATAAATTCAGATGAAAAGGGAGACAGTTTATTGTTAGCAAGATCTGAAGTAAAATGATGAGAGGGAAATTAAGGCAGTTCACTCATTTGGAAACTGACTTTGGTGAGGAGGACTTTTAAAGGCAGAGGGATTTGAAAGATTTATGGCAAATCAGAATCCCTTAATGTAAGGTTCCATTGATCTACTTCTTCAGTAACTATTTATGAAATGATTCTATAGGCAAGTCATATGATAGGTGCCACAAGAGAAAAAAATCAAAGATAGTGCTTCATCTGAGCAAGAGGACTGTGTATCAGGAAAGGTAAAACACAGCGTAAGGCGTTGGATCTTGAGGAAGAGCACAGTACATACAAGAGGGACTGTGCTCTGTGTGATCAGGGAGAAAGATTAGCGTTTAACATTAGATGTCCCTTGATCCAAGCACTAGATACTTGCATCCTTGCCTCCCTCCGTATAGGCACTCATTCTTTAATTTCTTTCAGCAAATTTGTATTGAGCACATATTTCCCATCACTAGGTGATGAGAAAGATGAGACAGTCCTCATTTCAAGTACAAACTTGGCAAAATCACTTAAAAAAAAAAACCTGACTTAATAGTAAAATTAACATTAAAATGTCTAACTCTTGGGGTTATTTTAATTATGAAAGCAAGTTTTGATAGTGCCTGGCATGTAGTAGATACTTAATGTGGTGGTGGTGGTGGTAATTATTTCTTTAGCATTTTCATGGGGGCAATTTAGAGAATAGGGTGGTAATTTCTAGATTTCTAGGAGATTGTTAAGAAAAATCTTTTCGACTTTATGAAAGAGACAGCCATATGTTGACAATAATAGAAGCTTTCCATAACCCCACATAGAATCTCGCTTCATGAGGACAGAGCCTCTGTCTTTACTATTATATCCCTAGGACCTAACACACTAACACAGTACCTGGGAAATACTAGTCATTAAAGAATATTTTTCTCTAAATTAATTGAGATTTTAATAAGCATATATTAAAATAAAGACATTTAGTGTGTACTGTGTGACATTAATAAAGATACCAAAGAGAAGAGTTGCTTTATACAACTTCAGCACAATTACTTGGCTTGAAAATATATTTTTTTTAAAGGGACCTTTTTTTTTATTTTATTTATTTATTTGACAGACAGAGATCACAAGTAGGCAGAGAGGCAGGCAGAGAGAGAGAGGAGGAAGCAGGCTCCCTGCTGAGCAGAGAGCCCGATGCAGGGCTCCATCCCAGGACTCTGGGATCATGACCTGAGCCAAAGGCAGAGGCTTTAACCCACTGAGCCACCCAGGCCCCCCTTGAAAATATTTTTGAAGACAAGAATCAGGGTCTGTAGCTACAAAGGTAGATTGGGAAAAACTGGTGGATGTTCTGAAATGTTCTTTACTGATAAAGAAAAATTACTTAGGGGCACCTAGGTGGCTCAGTGAGAGCCCTGCATCAGGCTCTCTGCTCAGCAGGGAACCTGCTTCCCTTCCTCTCTCTTTCTGCCTGCCTCTCTGCCTACTTGTGATCTCTGTCTGTCAAATAAATAAATAAAATCTTTAAAAAAATCACTTAAAACTACTTGTACAGCTTTATATTACACAGTGCTTTTTTGAAAGGTAGCTCTGGGGGTGCCCGGGTGGCTCAGCCAGTTAAACATCTGCCTTCGGGTCCTGGGGTTGAGCCCTGCATCGGGCTCCTACTGCTTCTCCTTCTCCATCTGCCTGCCACTTGCCCTGCTTGTTCTCTCTCTCTCGGTCAAATAAATAAACAAAAATCTTAAAAAAAAAAAAAAAAGCTAGCTTTCGAAGGATATGAAAAGTAGATTGATATTGAAAAAAATGATCTGGACAGGAATGTTTTTAGGAAGTTATAGTGATGGTATTAAGAAAGTAATAGTTTAGAACTTGAAATAGAATGTTAGTTATTGATCCCAAATATAAAGGACACATATGAAAAAGAGGATTCCCAGGGCTCCCGGGTCTCCTGGCTGGTTCAATAGGTAGAGCATGCAAGTCCTGATCTCAGGGGTTGTATGTTCAAGTCCCACATTGAGTATAGAGGTTACTTGAAAAAATAAAATCTTAAGGAAAAAAAAAAAAGAAAGAAAGAAAAAGGATTCCCTTAACTGATATAGAGAATAGTCTGGAGGAAATGATGATTATAATTAAGCATGATTAGTCCTTTCTCGGACTTATTAAGACCAGGGTGACATCAGGGCATTTACTTAGAAAATAAAAGTTGAGGGAGATTGTATAACAAAAGGAGACAGACCTTGGCAAATGCTCATACCTGGCAGGAAGAAAGGAAACAGATAAATGTAATGGACAGAGCAGTAGGGAGGAAACCAGTAAGGATATCAACTGTGTGACAGAAGGAAAGGGGAGTTTCAACTGGTGGTCACTCCAGAGTGCCAAATACTGCAGGAAAGCCAGGAAGACTGAAGGCTGGGAAAAGAACATTGTATTCAAACGTGGGAAGGTCTTGTGGATCCTCTGCTTTTGTATGGTGGTGGAAACAAGATTGCAAACAAGATTGAAGAGAGAAGTTGAGGATGAACTGGGTGAATTGAAATTCTGCCTCTCATTATAGTCATATTATATCCAAGAGAAAGAGGAAATATTCTTACTATCAGCTCACATCATTGTATTTGTAAAGTCTCTTCTTATGGTTCAGCACTCACTTTTTTGTTGTTGCTCTAAATCTTTTGGCATGTGTTTGAGCTCTTGATTCTCATGGACACTGCTTACAGTTGACAAAGTGGTTTATTTATGGGGATAGTCAAGTGAGGGAGGGGGCTTGATGGTGGGTCATGATATCTTCACAACCATTGATCAATATGTTCTTAACACCATTTGCCGCTCTCAAAGAGCATGTTTTGTTTTTTTTTTAAAGATTTTATTTATTTATTTGACAGACAGATCACACGTAGGCAGAGAGGCAGGCAGAGAGAGAGAGAGAGAGGAGAAGGCAGGCTCTCTGCCCAGCAGAGACCCCGATGCGGGGCTCGATCCCAGGACCCTGGGATCATGACCTGAGCCGAAGGCAGAGGCTTTAACCACTGAGCCACCCAGGTGCCCCAAGAGCATGTTTTAACTTATGTAATATTTAAAGCCCCGAAACAAAACAGCATATGTCAGACTGGAGTCAAATGAAAGCATTAAAATCACCTATTACTACTCCATCCAGCAAATGTTGCAAAGCAAGGGAGCAAAGCTGGGGAGAAATGGGCTGTGTCCAGATCAGAAGCAAATCCAGTTCTGAACTTACTAAGCACTGTATTTTTCCTTCTTTACAGAAGCCTTTAATCAAGACCACATTATATCTATCTATTATCTATCTATCTCTCTGAGTTTCTTCTTATACATGTAAGAACCCTAAGCTATTTTTCTTGATTTTTCTTGACAAAAAAAGAAAATTTATCACATTATTACCAGTGAAAATCTGTTTAATAATAATGATTTTTTTAAAAGCCATGGTTTCTAATTAAATGAAAACACACATAGTAATTATTGAGTCTTGGAGCCATTTTTAGACCCAAAGTTCTGTGTTATAAAGTCTTAACAAAGGCAGAGGGAGTAACAGAACCAAAGGAAAATTGTTTAAGAATGGAAAAGGTTATAGGATACTGATTAATTTTTTCTATTTGGTGGATGCTATGATTTAGCAGTTCACTGAGCTCAGAAATTTAATTAAGATTAGAAGTTTTAACATGAAATCAGGGTCTACTGGTAGATCACAAGTAGGTGAATAATAGGAATAGTGGTCTTACCAAAACTAGAATCTTGACTAAGAATGTCAATAATTATTTTTATAGTTTGTGTTTATTAAAAGTAAGAAGTAATTACTATGATTAGCTTCTTTTCAAACTGCATATTCTTAAATGAGTCTCATTATAATTGAATAGTACTTCTAAAATAACCAGATCCATCCATACCTTAGATTAAAACAGATCCTCTACAAAGCTTAAACTGATTTTTTTTCCTTGCTGTTTAAACAATACACAAATGTGTATAACACATAAAAATATGACTTCTAACAGCTTGTAAGTGACAAAACTGGTATTGGAACTTGAGTCTTTTGGATCCCAGAACCTAAGCTTTTTATTTCTATGTGATAATTCCTCTTAGTATGAATAAAGGGCACAATTTTAGGCAGTAGAGTTAGTCTAGGAGAAGGAACATTAGTTAAAGGAAGTGATGGGCAGCTTAGTTGTGTGCTACATACCTTGAGCTTTGTCTAATGATACTCTCCTTCTGATTAGAGCTTCCGTGTTGGTCAAATGACTCTCACTTTTTTAGTACTTGATTGTTTTTCATCCCTTCAGCAGAGAAACTTAAAGTTAAATGTGATAAAAATATAGAGATAATGTACATCAGCCTTCAGTTCTTTCTTTTAGATTGAGGTAGAGCAAAACTGCCTTATCTTTTTTTTCCTCTTTTTCAAAGAGGCAAAGCTACTTTTTATTTCTTCTAAAATCCTCAAGAAGAGTTCAGCCTTAGGGAAGTGCATGCCAATAGAATAACATAATGGTCAAGACTGGGCAAGACAATGTTGAAAAGAAAATGTAAGAGGGAGCAGACAAAAGATTCCAAGAAAGTTCAGTGGAGGTAATATTCTGAGTGAAGGCCATACTGACCCGATTTGGGAGGGAGAGCTAAGATGATTCCTTTCCACAAAAGAGTACATCTTAGATGGGTTCAGGAAAGAATGTTTAGGTTAAAAAAAAAAATTAGTAGATTTTGTAGAAGAAAGCAAGTTTATTTGTTTATTAAATTATATTTTATATTACTTGGGAATTTAACAAATATTCAATATTTGATCATAGAAGTCTTATGAACCTTGCAGATTATTAATCCACCTTTAATTAAAACTTTAATTAAACTTTAATTAAAATACCTCTCACTGTTAAAGACCTATTATGTTTCAGGTAGTTGATAATGTATAATCTTATTTATTGTTCCCAAAAACTTCATGAAGAGGATTATGTGATATTATAGCTAAATATGATTTCTTTATCACTTAAGGTGTGTACCAAATATTTTACACCAATTATCTAATATTCACAATGACCATACTAGGTACTTGTTAGTACCATTTTGCACATGAGGAACTTAAGGTTTTGGGAGATTGAGGAAATTGACTATATTTGCATATCTTATAAATACTAGAACTAGGATTCAGATCTGTATCTTTTTTTTTTAACTCTGGAAACCATCTTACCTACGAAACATAATAGAATGTACATAAGAGATTCAAGTGTAAAGAGCCACAAAGCTTCATGATGTGTTTGCTCTAATAGAGCTCCAGTAGGAAAGAGGGATGACCATTGGCAGTGTATTAAGATGAATACCAACAAAGGGTGTGTGTATGTGTGTGTGTTGTAGAGTAGCTGGGGCATCTGACCATGATTGCAACTCTACAGAAGGGACTCCTGAGAAGGGCTAATATCAGACATGAAGATATCTAAGCTGGGAATCTCCAAAGGCCTGAGTCCTGTAGGAATTGGATCTCCATTTGTGGCCACAGTTTTCTCTGAGAGCATCAAATTTTACCCACCCCAAAAAGCACATTCACTGATTCATATGGTCACCGAGCCTCTGTGTGGTAGGCGCTGTTTGCTGTAGCTATAGATAAAGCAGAGTGACTTGGGTTTTGTCTTGCTCTGGGAGTGGCAAGAAGCCATGAAAACCAGATGCCCCAGCCTCTGTGGTCATCACATCCCCTCCCAAAGTCCAACAGCAGCTTTATATGAAAAACCATAATATTCAGAAATAAGTCTTGCTTACTGCATCATGTTTACCTTAATAAAGGGGAGAATTAGTATATCATATATCATATTATATCCCACTAGGGAATCATATATATATACACACACATACATATACATATATACAACAAACAGTCCTTCCATGTGGCAACAGTAGAGTTGTGGTTCTAGTCCACCTGTTTTATATACTGGATATTACACCTCTCTGAGGCCTTAGTATATTTGGTGCCTCCTTAAGAACTATGCATTTATTGGTAATAGGGATTACATTTTAAATCTCTATTTTTTCAGTACCTGTCACACTAGTTGGCACATCATGCATGCTCAATAATTGTTCATTGAATGGAATTAGGTTTAGTTTTAAGAAGCCAGCCCTTTGATATTACTGTATCAGCACTCATTATAATATGGAATATAGAGATATATAAACATTTATTTATCCCAGATTTTAGGATGCTGTTAGCTTTAATGAAATTACATGTGTGGCAAAGAACAAAAAAATAATTGTGGAAAAGTCATTTCTATAGATTCCAATTAAATGCATTAAAACATGAAATTAAATTAATTTATTTAAATAAATTAAATTAAATTAAAACGTGGAATAGCTCATGTATGTTATTCATGAACGACCTTGTTTCGGAAGATGAAAATACATCTCAATTATGTTATATGATCACCTGGGCAGGTAGTTAAAGTAGCACTGGAGAAGAAGGGGGAAAAAAAACCAGTGTGATAGCATTCAAAGTTCATGAAATTATAACTTTAAATACCAAGTTTGAATTTGAATGGGTCACTCTCTTAACTTCTGTAGGATGCCAAAAAGCTACATGCCCAGAACAGTGCAGGACAACGTGTGCATCATTATGATTTTCTAGCCCCCATAGAAACTTCCCAGTTGTCACACAGAACCATTAGGATCAGGAAAATCAAGCCTTTGATGAAAAACAGATTCCTCAAAACCGGGAAATTCCCTCTATCTCTACAAAAATGTCAACCCTCTCATTTTTCTAGCCTTCAGTGACGATCAGTGCAGGAGATGAGAAAATCTGAACCTAGTCCACATAGCTGTCCAGGCCCCAGACTGTCAGGTGCATCAAACATTGCCTGGGGACTTAAGTGTTACCAGAAATGTCACCGGTCAAGAGCAACAATGACAAATGCATGTGGCAAACTCTTTTCAGGAAGAAAGTTTTGTGAATTTAAAGACATGCATTGGTAAACTGATTGTCAATCAGGGAGACCACCAAGGCAAGTTCAGACAACAGATGGTCTGTAAGCCCCCAGAAGATGATGGGAGCTCATTCACAGCATGGTTTTGTTGTTGTTGTTGTTGTTTGGTTTTTTTTCTGGGCATTCATGAAATTATGGCTAGGGGACAATTACTGTCTATACTTCTTGTCTCTTTACCAAGCAACCACTCCTCTAACTAAATATGGCAAAAATTATTCAGAGAATATTGTATTGGTATACTCATTTGAAAAGTCACTTAATTTTCATGAACATCACAACCCACTCTTATGTACTTCTGATTGAATGGAGGTACACTGGGATGCCTGGGTGGCTCAGTCAGTTAAGTATCTGGCTTCATTTCAGGTCATCATCTCAGGGTCCTGGGATTGAGCCACACCTCCTGCTCCTTGCTCAACAGGGAGCCTGCTTCTCCCTCTGCTCCCTCCCTCCCTCCCTCCCTGCAGTCTCTCCCTCTGCTTTATGCTCTCTCACTCTCACTCTCTCTCAAATAAACAAACAAATAAAATCTTCTAAAAAAATGCAAGTAGGGGCACCTGGGTGGCTCAGTAGGTTAAAGCCTCTGCCTTCAGCTCAGGTCATGATCCCAGGGTCGTGGGATGGAGCTCAAATCGGGCTCCCTGCTCATCAGGGAACCTGCTTCCCACTCTCTCTCTGCCTGCCTCTCTGCCTACTTGTGATCTCTGTCCGTCAAATAAATAAATAAATAAAAATCTTTTTAAAAAAATGGAAGTATACTTAGCTATGCTTTCTTTTTTTAATTCTATTTTTTTTTATTGTGTTATGTTAGTCACCATACAGGACATCATTTGTTTTTGATGTACTGTTCCAGGCAGACAACACCCAGTGTTCCATGCTTTCTATCCCTTCCCCCAAGGTTTTTGCCCAGAGAGGCTGCGAGATTTCTTGTCTCAGGTGTCTTGAGGCCGAACAGAGATCACACTGCCCTAGTGATGACAGAATAGACAACAGGAGCTATTAAATGGCTTTCCTGAACTCTCACATTGGCTCTTGTGATACCGTGTTTTAAGTGTTCTCAATTCACGGTGGAAATCTTGCCTCAGCTATGCTAAAAACCTTTCATTCCTCTATAATTTCACTAAATCCTGTTGCAGTCATAAGATTCTTTTTTTGAGTATAGTCGAAATACAATTTTACATTAGTTTCAGATGTACAACATAATAATTTAATGATTCTCTATGTTATGCTATGCTCACCACAAGCCTAACTACCTACCATCTGTCACCCTACAAAGCTATTATTAATAATAATACCTTTGACTCTATTCCCTGTGCTGTACTTTTTATCCCTGTGACTTAGTCATTCTGTAACTGGAAGCTTGTAACTCCCACTCCCCTTCACCCACGTTGCCCATTCTCCCTCCCCGCTTCCTTTCTGGCAGCCAGGAGTCTGTTCTCTGTATTTATAGCTCTGATTCTTCTTTTTGTTTGTTCATTCATTCATTTTGGTTTTTAGATTTCACATCTAAGTGAAATCATGTGGTATTTTTTAAGGTAGCAACGATTATTTTTATTGTTTATTCACAGATTAATCAGAACAGCTGGGTTAGTGAGTTGCTGAATATTTCATCATACTCAAGAAGTCTGTTGTTTCTTTTTTTAATGTTATTGTTTTTTAAAGCAAGGAGCCATCCCAATCTGGATGGCATCATCTCTTCTTATGAAGACATCCTGATTACTAGGGAATTAGGCAACCATCATGACTTGTTTGGGTTGAAAACTAAAGACCCATGGAGTCTGTAAGCCTCCCATAGTTTGTCTAGTTGACCAGGGATCTTTTGAATAGCACTCGGGGTATGTATCCATAGTGCGTGTAGGAACTGAAGTCAGCATACATGATCACAGATTTGTTAAGCAAAGATTCAGGGAGACCCCATTAAGGACTCCATGCTCCATGCGACTAAAGGACTTTTGTCTTTTAAGCACTTTTTTTTTAAGATTTTATTTATTTATTTGACAGAAAAACAGAGCTCAAGTAGGCAGAATAGCAGGCAGAGGCAGAGGGAGAAGCAGGCTCCCCACTGATCAGGGAGCCCAACATGGGGCTCTATCCCAGGACCCTGAGATCATGACCCGAGCCGAAGGCAGATGCTTAACCCACTGAGCCACCCAGTTGCCCCTTTTAAGCACTTTCTAACAGCATTTCTTTCAGCCTGAGCCCTTAGAATTTATTATAAGAGGTTTGTTTTTGTTTCTTCGAAGTTTTTTTTTTTTTTTCTCTCCCCACTGTTCAGCACTTTGATAATATGAAGGGCTTCACTCCAGAGAAGTCACTGAAGCAAAGAAAAGCTTTACAGAGCCATACTGGGAGAATTAAAACATATCACATGAATTCAGCCTTCCCTTTCTGTCTTCCATCAACTGAAGAAAGTTATAAGAAAACAAACAAACAAAAAAGGAATTAATATGGAGACGCACCCATACAGGGACTTTGAGTTTTGTTGTGTACTTTTACACATGAGGAACAAAAACCTCCATAAAGCCACTAAAGCTTCCCAACATCATCAAGTCCCTGTCTATGAGTCATTAACTTGCTGAAGCCCAGAAAATCAAATTTGGTTTAAGGCTGTTTGATAATGTAGTAACACAGTAAAATGTGATTCACCAATTAGCTCATGTAATTAGAAAATCAAAAACATGCTCTAAGTGGCTGGTGGACACACATAAGTAAAGTCTATCATCATTCTTTATAGCTGTTGATTATAGGTACAATTACACCTTCCACTGATGATACTGCATCCAAATACCTTATGGAAGAGAATTCACAAGTACCTATGTTTACAAATCAGATAAATAAATGAATGCTGAGTTCAGCCAGTCATTCTTTCGGTCCTCTTTTCTTTCCTTCATCAATTATTTCTTGCCAGACTTGTTTAGCAATAGGGTATCTGGTCCTTGCCTTTATAGAGCTCTCCTTCTGCAAGAACTATGTTTAAATTCTTCTCAGGAAGGAAAAGTCAACTGGTTAAGACCCTACAAACGTGATAGTGGTTAGAAATTTGTCTTTCTAGAGGATCCCTAAATGCTAATGATGTTGCCGAGACACATGTAAGAAAAAAGACACAGCCAGCTCAAGAATTTTCTCACTCAGAGGTTTTTGCCTGGCTGGAAAGAACTCTGTGATGAGAATGGGAATTGAATATTTGTTAGATTATTATTTTTTTTTTACTTTATTTAAGCTTTATTTAAACATATGATGTAACCCCACCACCCTCACCCAACCCCTCTTCCCCCCACCCCCCTCAGTTTGTTTTATGACATTAAGAGTCTCTTTTGGTTTTTCTCCCTCCCGATCCCATCTTCTTTCATTTTTACTTTTCCTACCACCTTAACTCCCACCCCCGTTGCATCTCCACTTCCTCATATCAGGGAGATCATGTGGTAGTTGTCTTTCTCCAGTTGACTTATTTTGCTAAGCATAATACGCTCTAGTTCCATCCATATTGTCGCAAATGGTAAGATTTCAATTCTTTTGATGGCTGCATAGTATTCCATCGTATATATATATACCACATCTTCTTTATCCATCCATCTGTTGATGGACATCTAGGTTCTTTCCATAACTTGGCTATTGTGGACATTGCTGCTATAAACATTCGGGTACATGTGCCCCTTTGGATCACTACGTTTGTATCTTTAGGATAAATACCCAGTAGTGCAATTGCTGGGTCATAAGGTAGCTCTATTTGTTAGATTATTTTAAAGCCAGTCTTTATCTATTCTGTATGCACTTCTGTTGACATCAAAGACATATGTGATTTGTTGCCTGGCTATATTTAAGTATTTCTCTCTGTAAATTCATATCAATGCAAGAGTTGTTTAGATGGTTAAATCTTTCTCACTAGGAATTTCAAACATGTCCTACTTTATTCTCTCCTTGCTGCTACTGAAGTACACGAGTTATGTTATGTTATGTTATGGTTATGTTACATGGTCCAGGACTTCCTAATAAATATAACGAGGATAATGGGATGAATTACCTGAGCTTGAGACAATAAAGAAAAGGCATTTCTTATCCGACATGGTTATTCTGAATGCTATTTTTTGACAAAATATGACATGAGGTTGTGCTGCCTTTTCTACTGACATTTTAAGGTCACAGTTTCATGTTCATTCATGGAAATCTTAAAAGATATTAGGAAATTATTTCCTTTGTAAATGTAACATTGCCCCTATGTGGTTTCTTCTTTGTAACCTCACAATGCATATTTTGTATTGTTCCCTCTGTCCCAATTATCTCAAATTCTAAGGAATCCAATAAACTTTATTTTTTGCAGTTTCACCCATATATTTTAGAATAGCTCAGATGGTATTTTATTTGGTTGAAAACATACAATCACAAACATAAGAAAGTGTGGTTTATTCATAGCCAGAATGAAACTTAACCCCAAATGTTGTTTAAAAAGCAGCCGTCTCCTCCTTAATATGTATTTAATCATTTTTTCTTTTTTTCCTACTTACAGGTCAATGGAACAGAAATTGAATATGAGTTTGAAGAAATTACACTGGAAAGGGTAAGAAAAATCCAACAATCCAAAAACCTCAATCTTGCATTTGACATTCTGCGTCCTAATGATTGTTTTGTGAAATCACACAATTATGTGTTATACCTTGGAAGTTTCCGACAGGACTCAAAAATATTAATGAAATGCTTGCAATGGAAGGCACAGAGACAAACAGATCAAATCCCCAGAATATTCGATATGTAAATTGCATTGCCACGATTTGGAGAAATGAATGAGAAAGTCAGAAATACTCAGTGAGCTAGTACAGCAATTTTTTCTGTTGTTTTCATTATTAACATTTTGTCATGCATTTTTAGATACAGTGCAAAACATTTTCATTTATATACTATTAATGCTACATCACAACTACCATTATCATACATTTTTTAGTTAAAAAAAAGTGATGCATTTTAAAGACATCTTCATGGAGAAAAATATAGCAATCTTGTAGATCTTTGCAAATATGTTATTAAGGCCTTTGCTAGGTTTTGACAAATTAGGAAATTTCTGTGTAACAACCCTAATCTATAAAAGTATTTTGCAAAGCAGTAAGAGAAAGACCAAAAGCCACCTAGAAAAAATATGACCAAAAGACATTAACAGGATGTTCATCAAAAAAGTAAAGGCCAATAACATATGAAAACTTGTTCAAACTTATTAATAAACAAAGAAAACAGTGATGTTAAATGGTTTTTGTCTGTCCAATTGGCAAAATTTAAAAGAAAGGCTAATACTCACTGCCATGGAGTGGCCCTAGAAATTGTTACACCCATAAAAAAGCAATTTGGAAAAATGGATCAAAAGCTTTACAATGAGCACATTTTTTGACTCAGAAATTATACTTATAAAATGTATAAAGATATAAAGAATGCTTATATTGTTATTTATAATAGTGAAGATTTTAAAAGTCAAATGTTTAATAATATATTATTATATGTCCAAATAATAGAAAAGTATATTAAATTATATTATAATGGTATTTTAAGAATATTTAAATATAAGAATGGAAGGCCTAACAAGGTTATCTTACCAAATTAAAAAAAATAAATTTTATAATAGTATGTAAATATAATCCCATAAGTACCAACACGTATAATTTGCATTCATAAGTACACACAGAAAGCCTGAAAGGATCTACATTAAAATGTTAACTTTTGTTAAGAATTTTGGATTTTTTGTTTCTTCTTTTTGTTTATATTTTTTGCTAAATATTCCTTAATAAACATATAATTCATTTATAATAAATAATAAATAAATGTTTCTAAGCTGTTCCATTCAAGTATGAATTCAGACTCTAGACTTGCACTTAAATGTGTATTTCCTTTTAAGTTTACTGATTATTCACTTTCCTGAGTCAGGGAATTTTTCATTCTCAGCCTAATTTTTATTGAGCATGAGTGGTTTTAAAAGGAAATTTACATTAAAAGTTAAGTGTTTGACAGATGTGTTCTTTAAAACTTCCATTATGAACTTTGGTTAAATTTTAATGGCATGCTAAATGGAGAAAAATGAGGCTTATGGAAAATTAGCCCAAATGAAAAAAAGAGAACACATTTCTCCTCCTAAATCACTAATCTTCTCTCTAGGACTGGCTATATAATTTGCAGAGTACAGTATAAAATGAAAATGTGAGGCCCTTGCTTAAAAATTATTAAGAATCAAAAAAGATGTCAAGATCCAGGCATTAAGTGCCACGTGACTTTTCTTAAATGCAGGCGCCTGTTCGATAGCACAGATCTCACACTCATGGAGCCACCCCTTCTCTCTCCCCGCACGCCCTCATCTTCAACATGACACTGCTAGTTATCCTGGTTTTATAGGTCAGAAAATTGAAGCTCACTTTGGTGCAAGGTAGAACATTCAGTGGGAGTGAGACAACTGTGTCCTCTAGGCTGTGTTCTGACACTCCCTTGCCTCAGGATCTGGTGGTCATCTCATCTCCTGCCCTTGGAGTCTCAGTCCCACTCTGAACCTCATCACTGCCATGAAGTACGCCGGCCCCCAAAACCTCTATCAAGCATCATTTTTGTTGAACACGACCTCTTTTCTGTTCTTTTCATCTATTCCAGTACCACCCCCCCTCAAAAAGTCTTACAACTCCACTGGGACCTGGAATCACCAATTTTACCATTTCCCTCCAGTTTTCACCTTTCTTACGCCCACCCCGCCCCTCCCACCATACTCCAAGTCTCCCTCTCACAGGCTTTTAATATGCCTTCTCCTCTCTCCCTTTTCGTGCTCCTCTAGCAGAGCCTCAGCCCTCCATGCCAACGCCTGGGCAAATGAATGGGTCTAGAAAAGCCCTTGTTCACCTCACTTTAAATTTATAGCTATTGATTTCAAGTGAATCTTCAAAGCATCTTAGCAATTCTTATATGTTTCTTTAAAAAAAAAAATCCCGGGATGCCTGGGTGGCTCAGTTGGTTAAGCAGCTGCCTTCGGCTCAGGTCATGATCCCAGCGTCCTGGGATCGAGTCCCACATCGGGCTCCTTGCTCAGCAGGGAGCCTGCTTCTCCCTCTGCCTCTGCCTGCTTCTCTGTCTGCCTGTGCTCTCTCTCTCTCTCTAACAAATAAAAAAATAAATAAATAAAATTGATTTAAAAAAAAAAATCCCTCTCTCATTCTCTGGAACAACAGATTTACAACTTATTTGCATTCCTCAAATCTCAAACACCCCCTCCCTCATCTTCAGTCTCAGCAGTTGACCTCTCTTCCCGTGTCCTTGAGAAAACCCAAATAGTCACAGGAAGACCACGTCACCTTCCTACCACCAGCTCTGCCAGTGTGCTCTCCCTGTTTCAATGGAATAATGTTCCCTGTTCCTTTAGGAGGCCATCCCTTCACTTGTGACCCACACTCTCTAACCTTTTGTCTGTTTAAGGACTCTGCTTCTGTAGTTGTCTCCTCTTTCTCTCTCTCTCTCCTGCAGTATCAGTTTCTCTCTCTCTTTTCCCCCTGGATAAATTTAATACAGACATGATGTAATATCTCTCATTACAAAAGAAAAAAAAGTCCTCTAGCAATGGAGTAATATAAGAAAAAGCAAAACAAAACAAAATGTCACTTGGCCCAATGTTCCCCTCTTGTTATTGTTTCATAATTCTAGTTTCTTTACCAAAAATCTAGGAAAGCTGTCCATTTTCAATAAGTCCACTTTATTACTTCATTTTCTTATTTTAACCTAGTTCATTATTTTCATCAGTAGTCCTACAACCATCTTCATCAAAGTCTTGACAGTTTCCATCTTACGAAATTCAAGCATCACTTATCTGCACTGACTTTTCAGCAACATTTGATGCAGTTATCACTGGCTCCTTCCTTCAAGATGATAATCCCTTGCCTTGCAGGACAAAACATTTCTCCTGTTTATTCACCACTTCATTGACACCCTGTCTTCGTCTCCTTGCTGGCTCCTCCTCTAAATATTGGAGCACTCCAGAAACCCAATGCACAGACCTCTTCTCAACCTCTCCTTATTCCGTCATGATCTCATCCAGACCCATGGTGTTGAATACCAACTATCAACTGATGATTCCCAAATCTGAGTTATGGTCTCTCTCCTGCATTCCAAATGTGTACAGCTAACAGTCCAGTTGAATATCATCTTTGCTGAATATCAAGAAGGTCTTCTAAACTGAGTATGTTCCTAATAGAATTCATTATTTCCCTGCACTCCCAACCCTGGGGGCAAAAGCTGCTTCTACTCTAATATTCCTCTTCTTAGCTAATTGGTTCTATCAGTTTCCTTATTATTCAGACCCTCAAAAAAAGCCTCCTCCAGGAATCTTGCTTAATTGCTCTTTTTTTCCCTTGGCATCCAGAGCAAGTGCTGCCGGTGCTACCATGAAAATGTATTTCAAAATCAATCAAATATTATTACTGACCCTACTGAAGCCTAGTCCAAACTAATATCATTCCTATGCCTAGACCCCTGGAGTAGTTTCCACTTCTGCCCACTCCTCAAAGTAGCCAGAGTAATCTTTGCCAAAATATAAACCAGATTATACCATTTTTATTCTTAAAACCCTCCAAGAAGTGATAATTATACTCATTATCATCACCTACAAGACCTTATACAATCTGACCCTTGCTTTCCTTGGTAACATAGTGCCCTCACCACCAACTCCTAGAACATTTCACCCATACTTTCTTGTCATTCCTCCAAAAAAGCCAAGCTTTTCCTACCTTAAAGTCTTTATATTTGTTATTCTATCTTCCTACTAGAATCTCCCCTTGGATCTTTACCTGTCTTGCTCTTTTTATCATTAAATATCTACTCAAATGTCTCAGAAAAGCCTCCCTTGTGCACCCCATTTAAATTCATACCGGCATCCCCATTACACTTTTTTCCACTTTCATAGCTTTATTACTTTTTTAATTGCACTTACCAATATCTGAAATTTATATTATTAATGTATTTATTGCTCACTTTGTTAATATCTATCTCCCTCCCTAAATATCTGGTATATGGAAATATATAGTCACTTCTGTATCTAAATTGCCTAGAACATTGTCTGGAATGTAGTATATACTCAGTGAATGTTTGATGAATAAATGAATGGATTATGCCAGTGCTCTACCCCTGCAAATACAGTGAAGTAGAGACACAGGGCCTGCATTGGAATCTTGGCTCTATCGCTTACTGATTGAGTTAGTTTGAGCTGAATACTTAACCTTTCTGTGTTTCAGTTTCCACACCTGAAAATGAGGCTACAGTATTTAGAATTTCTCCTCAGGTCTTTATGATGATTAAATGAGTTAATATAAAGGTTTCGGACAGCACACATAGTTATTCTTCACTTTTCCTTTGTGCTAACATAGTAGTTCTCACAAGTGTTATTTATTAAGATCATAAAGGAAGCTATTAAAAACACAGCCTCCCAGTCTCAATGATCTAACAAGTCTCATTAATCTAACAAGAATTTCTCTCATATCAATTTTTTCCCTATTACTTTGTTGATTGTCAGATATCCAATAATGAAGTTATAGTTCTTATTATATGCTCTAACAGCTTCTATTTTTTCTATCTTTAATCTCTATAACATTTAACTTAGTAATAAACTAATCACATTTAGCAACACCCCTATGAAGTGGATATGGCCAACTCCATTTTACATATTAGGACACTGAGGCTCAGAAATTAAATAACTTGTCAGAAGTCACAATGTTAGTAAGGGATGGAGCAAGGATTCAGTCCCATGCCCTAGATGACCAGAACCTAAACTCATTGCCACTGAGTTAGAGTGTCCTCAAAATTAAGTTCAAATATCATTTCCTCCAAGAACCTTTTCTTGATTTTCTCTCTTAGGCAAGGTTCCCTTCATAAATTAACCTAAGCAGGGAACTTCTCACACTAAATGATGAATAAAATATGTCTTTTCCACTGACCTACGAATTCCTTGACAGGAGGAATTTTATTATAGTGTTCTTTATATTACCATGATAACAGAAAAAGAGAGAGCAAAGGCATTGAACAACTTCAGGACAAGTTGATGACCCCTCCTGTATGGCAACGTTGTTCAGTACGTTGACCACTTGCCACACATAGTGAATTCCACATGTATCTAATGTACATTTATCTGTCGGGCACAGTTCTTGTTTCTTAGAATTTTACGGCCTGGTAAAGAACACAAAGAAGTCAATACACAAAAACCATGAATAGCAGAGTGCCATGGATACCTGGTCCAGAATGGGGTATTTCCCTGAGGCTTTATACCTGAGCTGGCTTAGGAAAGATGAGAGGAAGCAAGATATAGAAAAGGGAGTGGAAGGCGGCCTCTCAGACAGGGAACAGCAGATGCAACTGTTGGAGAACCCCATGGAAAAGTAACATGATTAAGGAAATTCAAGTCCAGAATGACTGCACCTCGGGCTGAGGTAGGGCTCCAAAGGAGAGGCCAGGCTAGAGTGTTGGAGAAGGTTGAGAATATAGAAGCCTTAGGTAACCTATAGAGGGTTCAAATTTTATCCCAAAGGCAATGGAGAGCGTTTGAATAATTTTAAACAGAAAAGTAACATAATTGGGGCAGCCAGGTGGCTCAGTTGGTTAAGTGTATGACTCTTGATTCAGCTCAGGTCATGATCTCAGGGTTGTGAGATGGAGCAGTGGGCAGAGGGCTGCACACTCAGCAGTGAGTCTGTTTTTTTCTCGCCCCCTCTGCTCCCTCCAGCCCCCAGCTCGCACTCTCTCTCCCTCAAATAAATAAATCTTTTAAAAAGTAACATAATCATATTTGTGTTTTAAAAAGATTACTTTGGCTTTGATATTGGGTATATGTTCCATAGCATTCAGAAGATAATACAGGTATGCCATTTAAGACATAATTTAGTGGTTAAGTTCTGCCAATGGTGATAAAGAAGGAGATGATTCAAAACATGTCAAGAATGTTAGAAGAACAGATTCTAATGTTTTGTAAGATAGGAAAATTCCAGAAAGAGGAGAAAAACCAAAGATACCTAGATTATAATCCAACAAATTCCTTTCATTAACACGGTCTGGGGCTATCAGAAAGGCCACCTGTGATATTTCAAATCTTTCTGTCACCATGGGCTCTGATGACATTAACAAAGGTAGCTGCATATAAAGTCTATGCCTCTCAGTTATTTATCCATTATTCATGGTCGAAGTTAATAGGTTATGTACCCCCAGCATGACTTATATCAAGAGAAGCTAGTTTACCCAGCATGGATAATAGGTTCTTCAAGGCTTTATAACCCTAACCATCATGCATGACTGCAATTAAGTAGAGATATTGAAGTGACTATATGACTATCTGTCACCTCCTCTGACCCCTTTCCTGACAGCTGCAGAATGTATGATCATGTGGTTCTACTTGAACGTTCGGTCTGATGAGTCAGGGATATTCTTTTGCAGTTAAAAAAAAAAAAATCCAAAAATCTGAGCCATCTTCCCAAGTGTAAGCAATTTGTAGGGCAGAGGAAAGTGACTGATTTATTACACCCTCCACATTCCTATAGATGGACCAAGTCTTGGGTGTAAGTAACATGCAGACTTTGAAGACAGCATTTGTGAACTGCCAGGTAAGAGGTGACCCCGTAAAGTTGTCTGGAGGACTCTCCAGATTCATCCCCATATCAGATTAATTGGAAAATCACTAGGTGTCTGAATGACTTAGGCCAAATGTGTTTATCTTAAGTAACTGAGTTTTCATGAAGATGAAAATTCCGAAATTCAAATGGAATTAAAGGTCCATCACTGCAAATAATGTAGAAGCTTTGGATTTCTAAATTCCTGATTTTCTTCTGGATGTCCTCAGCTAGTTTCAATTTAATAGTAACAGGAATAAAAAGCCAGAGTCCCAATGATATCTGATGGGATTTCAGCTTTTATATAGTTATCTATAGTACAGTCTTATCCCCATCTAATTAATTTTTAATAACCAGTACATTTCTTAAATTCCAAAAATTATGTATGTTCCATTATCAGTGTATATTTTAAGTGTGTCTAAAATATATGCACATGTGTATGTTTGTGCCTACAAATCACTTAAACATAAGTGTGTATTTAGATATAAGTAAAAACATTTACTTAATATGTATGAATTTGGATATGACTTTTGTTGGCGTGGTGGGAAGTATCACAAGATTTGTGGGACAAGGGTAGGTTTCTATAGGCAGTGGAAAGAAGCACAGTCTTTGAACTCAGACCTTATGTGGAATCCAGGATCAGCCACTTTCTGTGTGACCTTGAGCAAGTTACTTAACCTATGAAAGCCTCATTAGGGGGCACCTAGGTGGCTCAGTGGGTTAAAGCCTCTGCCTTTGGCTCAGGTCATGATCCCAGAGTCCTGGGATGGAGCCCTGCATCGGGCTCTCTGCTCTGCAGGGAGCCTGCTCCCCCCTCTCTCTCCACCTGCCTCTCTGCCTACTTGTGATCTCTGTCAAATAAATAAATAAAATCTTTAAAAAAAAAAAAAAAAGCCTCATTAGTTTTCTCCCTAATGGATGAGACACTAATATCTATCATATAGTATTATTGTGAAAAGTAGAAATAACATATGTATAATACATAAAAGAGTTTATGGAACATCATAAATGTTCAGTAGTATTAGCTACCCTAAAGTGTGTACACACACTACACTCTTACACTCTTATAAAGGCTCATTTTTTTCTTTTTTTTAATGTAACTGCTTTAGGCTATGATTCGGAGGCTAGGTCAAGTGGCAAATCCTTGCTTCCTCTTTCCCCTGTGTGTGTGTGTGTGTGTGTGTGTGTAGCTATATTTGTGGTAAACAGTAAACTTCTTAAGTGATCCCCAGAATGTTCCTATATCCAATTATCAGTATATTCTTCAAGCACACCGATTGTATAAATGGAGTCTGCTCTTGAGTTTGCAGACAGAGCTTCCCGTAGAGTAACACAGTGCTGTTTGTAGCTCTCTCCTTTGTTAGCTAACAAGAATTTAGTTCCAGGCTAGACAGTTTCAGTGTATTGTTTTGTTTTTGATAGCTTCAAACTATGATATCTGCTTCACATGTCCCAACAGGTCCAATAACTCTTGTATTCTATAATCCCCCACTTCCAGTCTCTACATATGGTACCATGAGCAGCTGTTGTGTCAGAGAGAACTGATGGAAGGACCATCCCCCTTTGCGGGAATGGCCTCTCCCCATCCTAACCATGGCGTTCTGGGGACAACTGCCAGTCTTGGCAGCCATCACACCGGGAATTGGTCTAGAGCGACTGATTGGAATTACCCGGTGAGCCAGTAAGAAATAATACTGATATGTGAGCCTGGCTGGCCCTAGACCTTTTGAGGAATTACATCAGGAAGGTGGAGCATAGGACATTTTTATTTTGACAACATCCTTAGTGACTTAATGCACAGTTTAGGGGCTGATACCTGAGCCAAAATGAACCAATAAAAGTGCCCCCTTGGGATTTTTCCCACTAGAGTGTGAGGGATAGAGAGGTGCCACATTCAACTGTGTAGCAAAGCTGGGAGATAGGAGGCAGAGGAGGCCTGTGGGTCTCCTGCTATGTGGGGTCAGCTCATCTGAGAAAAGGAGGCTTCCTGCAGAGAGAGCCAGAGACAGAAAATAAGAGAGGAAGGGAAGGAGGGAGAGTGAGAGAGAGAGGAAGAGGGCGAAGAGGGTGAGAGAGAGAGAGAGAATTCGGAACATTCAGTTCCCCTGTTAGGTCTCTCCTAAAGGCATGAGACACCACTCCCTGTCCGGTGGCTACATGAGTCTTCCCTTAAATTCTTCTTAGCTGAACTACTTCAAATCAGGCACCTACATCTTGCCAACATTTGCACTTACCCGAATGTATCTTGGTGTTGTAATGGAGCTCTCACTGTGCTGAAGTTGCTGAGTAGGTCCTGGGTGATGGCTAGGCCTGTACTGCCCTAGCCTGTTCTCAAAATAAATGTCACCTTGCTTAGAGTCTTTCCCTTTTCTAAATTCTAGTCCTGTCTCTCACCGCTAAGGTAGAGTCATAAAGCAAAGCTCTCCGGTAGAAGAGCGTTGGCAGGTTGCTGTAAACCTTAATACCCCAAAGCTTACACATACCATCGCCTTTAAAGTAACCCATTACTGTGTTCCAACTCCCAGAAATAAAAGAGCAATTTAAAAAAATGTGGCAAGTGGAGAGAATGGCTGGTGTCTATAAATTTAGGTCTCTACTGTCTATGTAACTTTTCTGACTTGGGAACCAGCAAACTTTGTACCTGTGGAAAGCAGTCTGCAACATTAACTACTGGACTCAGACATCAGGGGAAAAAAAAAAGACTGCTAGAAATATAGTTTGCAGTCATTTGAGGGGTCATTAATCTAACTTTTCTTTGAATATAAGCACCAAAGTCTCAGGATTGAAGAGCTCCTGGCAAACATACCTCAAAGGGCTGATTTAGATGAATTGCCACAAAGTACATTTAGCTGAAATTCAGCTGCTGACTCCAACCATCTTCATTTTTCTTTATAAGCTCCCCGCTGAGTTATCTCCCTTCACCTCAAAAACCCTCTGTTACCGGAGTATTTAGCAAGTACTCCCTTCTAGTTCATTAGTCTGGCCTCAGTGCCCTCATATCATCTAAACTGGCCAATATATTTTCTTCGTGAACCGCTTGTCACGCTGTTATTACTCCCATCTTCCTTTGACATGGCCCCGGATTATTCCAAGCATATTTAATGCTAGTGTAGTGGAACTTCTAAACCTAACTTGTTTTAAACAAAATCCACACTGGAGAGACTTACACAGAAATGATGAAACTCTATCATTCCCAAGTTGAGTTTTCTAAACAGAGTAGATCTATTTCTGCAGCTTGTAACAACAAGATACAGATGGTTAAGAAACTTTGGCAGGGAGAACCCTCCCTCGGGGGTCCCCTGACTGTTTAGGATTATGATGAGGGTCCTCAAAAGCAAAGACCCACGAAGCAACAGTACAAGCCACCAGAAACCACAGTTGGATCACTAAATACTAGATCTTGAGAAATGGTAAAAACTGGGTATTTTGGGGCACCTGGGTGGCTCAGTCATTAAGCATCTGCCTTTGGCTCAGGTCATGATCCCAGGGTCCTGGGGTCGAGCCCTGCATTGAGCTCCCTGCTCAATGAGGAAGACTGCTTGTCCCTCTCCCACTCCCTCTCCTTGTGTTCCCTCTCTCACTGTGTCTCTCTCTGTCCAATGAATAAAGAAAATATTTTTTTTAAAAACTGGCTATTTTGCTACTTGTACATGAACAAATTCTAACTGACGTAGCTAGTGCAGGAGCAAACGCAGTCTCAGTAGCCAACTGCCAAGCTCATAAGCAAATGTAAGCTCAGTCCTTAGTGCTTCTCTTGCAGCCATCTCCAGAATGATCCCACAGTTCTATGTCCTTACCCAGCGATAGACAGCGTGTTCCTTTGTTAGTCATTCTTCCTCACAAGTGACTGCCACGACACCCACTGCCCCTTATCTGAGTTGTCCTTTCTAGTCTGTCAGGTTTCTTCTGTACCTTCCCAGTGTTGGTTAGACATTTGTTGGTTATCTATCCATTTCATTCTTTTTACGTTTTTCACTTTGCTAACTGTACCCAGATTTTAGTTTTATGTTTTTCACTTTGCTAACTGTACCCAGATTTTAGACTAAAATCTGGGTACAGTTCTACCTTGGTCACGATAGCCCACGTGATCTGATGGAAGCTGAGGTAACTCTCAACTCCAAGGGTAGTTTCTGACTGATTTAGGCCAGTTACCACATCCTACTGCCCTGGCCTCCATCAGGTGGTGGATATGCAACCCAATCCAGTGCAACCAGAATTCCATGACTTTTACTTAGAATTCTGAGACAGGAATCACCCTCTTCCACAGGCATGAGGTGAGGAGCTCTGTAACTCAGATAGGAGTATGGAGCCATTTATGACAATAACAAGATTTCAGCTTTAGAATGAAGGAGAATTTTAGATGGCAAAGTAGATAAATGGGGTAAAGATCAGCCTTAGCAACATCTTGAGACCATGACTCAAATCACTTTTGAAACAACCCTTCTGATTTCAACCCTCTCTCTCTTTACCTCCCCTTACAATGAAAATCTGCTTTAATAGGGAGAAAGGAAAAGGGGAAATATGGGAGAAGAAATAAAAACAGTAGTACTGGGGCACCTGGGTGGCTCAGTGACCTCTGCCTTTGACTCAGGTCATGATCTCAGGGTTCTGGAATCGAGCCCTGCATCCGGCTCTCGGCTCAGCAGGGAGCCTGCTTCCCTCTCTCTCTGCCTGCCTCTCTGCCTGCTTGTGATCTCTGTCTGTCAAATAAAATAAAATCTTAAAAAAAAAAAAAAAACACTAGTAGTATCTCAAAATAGAGATGCATAATAGAGAACCTGAAAGTTATTTCAAGAATTTAAGATTTAAGAAATAGTTAGAACTAGTGGGTTTTAAAGTATATATTTTATCCACTTAGCTTAATGAGCTTGGTGCATTTTTAAACTGTCAAATGATCTATCCTTTTGAGAAATGGAATGCATGTGCTATGAAAATATTCATAGGCATCAGAACCTCTATGATATGTTGTCTAGTGTTAATTTTTTTAAGATTTTATTTGTTTATTTGAGAAAGAGAGAGAGAGAGAGTACACGCCCATGAGCCAGGGGAGGGGCAGAGGCAGAGGGAGAAGCAGACTCCCCACTGAGCAAGGAGCCTGATGCAGGCTCAATCCCATTAGTCAGTTACACATCTGAGCCCTGGCAGATGTGTAAATGACTAATATATATATGCTACAATGTTCAGTCTGTATAGACTGTGTATAAATTAAACAAGACATATTTAGTCATTAAGAAGAATGTCATCTTGGATTTAATTCGGGATCACCAATCAGGCTTTATTGATCCTAAAATTGCTCTTCACTGCCTTACCATTTTTGTCTGAGACACTCTTCCTGAAAACCCAGTTCATGTATTACCTCACAAGAACAGCTTTGTCAGATTCTCTCAGTTATGGTCAGCTAATCCATCCTCTGTCACCTCAGGACTTCCTCATTGTCATCTATGTTCATGTTGTTTCTACTTTCTATATAAACTTCAAGATCCTCAAAGGCCAAAATATTTCTCAGTTTAATCCTTTTTATTTGGAATTTTACATCTGGCTGTTTTTAATCCCCAGAAGAATCTAATAGCTCACTTGTTGAATCATTGGAAGAATTATTTAGCCTTCTGGCAAAAGGTACAGGATAAGGATAATTTTTTTACTCCTGATTGTGTATTGTACGTACATATATACACACAAACACATGTGTATACATTTTACATACATCTTATATTATGCAGTTTATAATACACATAAGCATATATTTCTTTCATGTGTTTATGTGTTTGTGTGTGCTGTAGATAGATAGATAGATAGTATCTTCTTTGTACGCCAGGGCCAGGGCTCAGTGCTATTTCTAGTGCTGGTAGCAGTAGCTGCTATAACCATAAATACATCAATCTCTATCACCTACTAAAGGTTAAACCTTATATGCTAATCTCTTACCTGCTAATCTATGGGGGTTATGTCATATCTTAACAATTAAGTCATTACATAAGTTGTAGAGCTTCTGTTTTACAATAAGCAGACAGTAGTTCAAAGAAGTTAAGACATTTGTCCGTGGTCACAAAACTAGCGTAAGGCAGAGCTGGTTGATATTTCTTCAATGACTGTGTGGTACCACCACATAGCATGAAAAATATGGAAAACTTTTCAGAGTAAAACATTTATTCTTTGACCAGCAGTAATATATTTAGACTGCCTTTAAGGCATTTATCAAAAGGAAACATTCAGCCCGAGGCAAAATATGTTAAGTTAGCTCTGAAAGGATGAAAGCAGCTTCAAGAGAAAGACAAAGACAAAACAAAAGATAATGTCAGTGAATAGAGATGCACTTATTTTTCTTTACGATTATATCTTAATATTTGAGAAATAAGCCAAACTCATCTCTCCACCCACCTCCAGCATCTCCTTAAGCTGCTCAAAGCTCTGTAATGTAACCCATTTCTGGGGGAAGACAATAACAAAACTGACATCACATCTTGCATATTTAGCATTCTTCTAATTCAGGGGGAAAAAAAGGAAATCCAGTTCAAGAAGGGCTCCAATTGTGTTTTTCAAATGTTCCTCAGGAAAATGTACCCATGTTTTCTGAAGTGAAAACTGGTGAGATGGTTAGTTCCACTATTCAGGTAGTGTTACTATTTCATCACTTGATACGATGTATATATTATAATGTGTTCAATGCTTATATCATGATATTATGGCTATATCATATTTTAATATCACCTCATTATTTTCAAATAATTTTCCAGAGATTTCATCCTCCAAACTACTCTGTGAAATAGGAAAAGAAAACACGACTCTCCTCATTTTTGCAAATGAGGAAACAAAGGCTCAGAAAGTGTATTCATGGGTTCCTCAAGGTCACTCAGTACAGAGCAAAGGGCAGTCTAAAATTCACATCTCTAACTTCTAGCCTCACTCCTTTTCCTCTCTTTGTTTCATTTTGGTTTTCCTTTAATATCAAATCCAAATAATTATGCTCTTCTTCAGGTAAAACAAACTCAAAATATTAAAATGTGGTTATTGATTTCTCAAACGAAGCTGAAATCAAAACTTTCTCTCATACCAAATTAGATTTCAAATCACCCCAAACTATTTAAACTTGCATTTTTTAAAGCAACTATCATACACATTTAGGCTCTTGAAAAGCATTTCCACATACCAAGTTTTTATCTTGCACCTCCAGTAGGAGGGAACCCTTCAAACTTCTAAATTTTGGATATTACTTTAGGAAAGACATTTCTTATATCAGTTTGAATTATCTTCTAGTAATTCATACCAAACTACTTCTACCAGTAGAACACTATTTCAAGTGTGGATTTTATGGTCATTTAACCTGAGATCATATTGTGGCTTTAACACCTACCAGCTTGGTGAGGGTGAACAAGTCCCTTGATCCATCTGTGCCTCCTTGTGCCCATCTGTAAACTAGGGGTGACAATAATTCCTGCCTCCTAAGGTTATTATATGGACTACATGAGTTCATACTAAAATAAAATATTTGAAACAGTGCCCGTCCCTAATGCATGCTATACAGGAGTTCATCATTATTATTACTACTCTAGTTGTTCTTCATGGGACGGACCGCAAATGATTTCACAAAGAAATCAAAGTTCACTCTCTCCCTTGAGGCTTTTCTCCTGCAGAATAACCCCTACTCCCCTATTCCTTTCATTATTCCTCACGTGGTCCTCTTCCTTTGGCAGTACTCCTAATGATGATTACTTTTCCTGCTAAAATGTTGTCTCATTCTATAGATTTGCATGGATTGCTCACTGCGGCACCAGAATCCATGCTCTGCTCATTTCATTAGTTGGTCACCTCTGCTGTGACCACTGTGTTAGAGATTGTCAAGAGGTGGTGAACGAGACAGCCTTGCCTTCAGAGAGCTTAGTATTAGTATTAGTATTAAGTATTAGTAGTGTTAGTTGGAAAGATGGACATACTGAATAAGTCATTACTTCACGGGAATCTACTATCATAGAGTATCAATCAGGCTTGTCATCTTGTTCAGTGTAACTATTCCATGACATAAACCTGAAAAGAAAAAGAAAAAGGCTCTCATACGCACTTTGTGGTGACAAAATGAAAACCTGGGCTTTTACAGTGATCAGTTATTAAAGTGAATGTTTCCCAGTCTATGGTATGTTTCTCTGTGTCTGCATTCAATGATAAAATATGCAGGTGACAAAATATTTTGTGAGGGCTGTTTATTACTGCCCAAAATTAAATTCATGTCAGTGTTATTTAACTACCTTCTCTTCCAGCATGCTACTGGAGAGACAGGCTGTCTTTAGCCTGGGCTGTTTTGATAGAAACTATGACATGTGCTTTTCCACGTGTTCTATTGTGTTCAGCAATGCCTACAAGGATGTTCTAGGTGAACTGGCTAAATCCTTTGCCAACACTTGAGAATGTAGTTGAAATGCAGTATTCTGCTTTCCCTGGGCAACTTATGCATCACTCAGAGCTGTCTGTTCTGAATAAGAAGGGGATTTTTTTTTAATATATGTGAAAATATTAAGGACATCTGAACTTTGTGATTAAATTCATTAATTGTGTTACCTTATGTAGTTCTCCTTGCTACAGCTCTCTGAAGTAAGTATCATACTCTCCTGCAAACTGAGACTCTGAGTGATAAGTTGCCCAACATTGCACAGCTGGAAGAGGGTGAGCAGAAATTGGAACGGAGACCGGTTCACATCTAAAATGTCACAAAAAAACCCCTTGCTCCATAGTTTCAGTATCTCTCTTTCCGCTTGTTGTTGAGGCTGATTGTGTTATTTCACATAGCATGGGATTTTCCCTTTGGAAAGCTTGGCATTTGAACAGCTGATGGAAGGATTCTAGCCTTTGGTTCCCAAAGGGATGTTTCTTAACTTGAGCCTAGAGTCTGCATTTGTGCTATGTGGGGAAGAAAGAGTAATGGCATTAAATGAAGGCAGCACTGACTGTGAAATCAGTTACCTTTTAAATCTCAGGGTTATCAAATTAATGAATTAGTCTTAGAAGGCTGTGTATCATTCTTGGAATCCTGAGAAAGGAAACTGAATATTAACCCAGTTCACATCCATAACACACAATTTATAGCCGCATGAATACTAAACCATATGGCAGAAACATTCTTTCATTCTTTCAGATTATTTTATGTTGGGTGCCCCACATATAGCAGGTCTTTAAACTGACTTGTCATGTATGATCAAAAAAATAAAACATCTGTTGATAATAACCTTGAGAACAAATTGGTGCTTCCCAAACTTGCTTGAGCTGTAAAATATCTATGGTAATAATGACTACAAGATGCAGGGACAGTATTTTAAACACAGACACACACAGACGCGTGCACACACACACACACACACACACACAATTTGGTCATGTCACCTCCAAAGTTATGCCCTCCAACATTGCTGAAACCTCATTCACAGAAAACTCAGCTTCATTGTGAATACGTGGAGCTATTTTTTTTTAATGGTTAAAATGGTTGTGAGTTCTTAAAAAGTCCACAGAAGGAGATTAAATAACCATAGTTAGGCAGTTTCATATGAAGCATGTCAAAGCTGCATAGTTTTAAAACCTCAGAAAGTTGAGCCTTCTGAGCATTTACAAGCCACCGATGAATTGCCAGGCCCCAAACCACCACAGAATTTCCTGCTGTCTGATAAGTTGCCACAGCCTACATGATTGCAGCCAAAAACATACCCGGTACTGGAAAATCTGTGATTCTCATCACAGTCCCCTCCCTGCATGCCCTGGGACCACAGTCTGGTTAGAAGGAGCCCATGGAATATTTTGTAGTTTTTTCATTTCTGCTACTCCCCCTTTCTTCAATTCTGCCATTGACATGAGGTTCCTTTGGACAGACCAGAATCCTTAGTAGAAATTCCAAAAGAAAAATGCAGTGAAACATTTCCACCTCCTGCTTTGGATAAGTGTAGTAAATGCACTAGAACTTTCAGCTCCCAGCAATTTGGAGTCTACTGTTTTATTGGGCCTGAGTGGAAGCACACTAAGTTTGTACGAGGGCTGGTACCCACTTCCCTTGCCACGTAGAGCCCTCCAGAGACTTTACTTTGACTATAAACACAAATTAACTTCTATCCAACTGTGAAACTCCCGACCCAGTATTCCCTACTACATGTTGGCTGAAAATCTCAGTTCTAGCCAGTTGTCTCTGATTCATTCTTTTGCCTCATGAACTCATTGTGAATACATTGCTCATTGTCCTTCCCAAGACTGCAAACCACTTCCTTCACTTTTTTAGAAAATGGTCCACTAAATGAACAAAAGAGTTTATAATATGCCATTTCCTTTAAACACAGATGTCATGATAATTGTAAAAATAGTTCCTAAATACTTGAGATATACCGCTGAGGCCTCCATTATTTTAGTTAAGCTCTACAACAAACAACCATTTGGCTTTTCTTATCCTTGTTGAGAACATAGGAAAACTGAACATGATAGTGGTTAAGTAACTGGGTTTTAAAATCACATTTCTATTAAACAGTGGGACCAGAATCAGTCCCAACTATTATGATGACATCTATCCAAGTCCAGTTTCTCACTATAGATGTACATGGTAGATAAACCCTATACAGATGAAGAAAGTGAGGCTAGAGAGTTAAGTCACTTACCCAGTGTATAAAGTTTATGTGAAAAGGCCAAGGAGAGAGAAAAATGATGCAACTGTGTATCTCTAGAGCATGCTTCCTTCTCTGATATTCTCCCCTTAGCATCCCCAACTGTTTAATCAGAAAGCAGCCCCTGCTGTTCATACCTAATCAGTTTTTGAGTCAATTCCACCTCTCTAATCCTTCTCAAACCCATCTGTTTTTCTCCAGACACACTGCCTATAGGGTGCTGTCACCTACCAGGATTATAACAGCCCCCAACTAGTCATTACGTCCCAGTCTTAGGTCCCCTTCAGTGCACTACTCACACCACAGCCACTGTGACCTTCCTTAAGATAAACCAGGACAGGGGTACCTGGGTGGCTTAGTCATTAAGCATCTGCCTTCGACTGGGGTCATGATTCCAGCGTCCTGGGATTGAGCCCTGCATCGGGAAGCCTGCTTCTGCCTCTCCCACTCCCCCTCCTTATATTCCCTCTCTTGCTATCTCTCTCTCTCAAATAAATAAATTAAATCTTAAAAAAAAAAAAAATCAGGACTGTGATATTCATTAGTCCCATTGACTTTTAGGGAAAATCCAACCTCCTTGGCTCAACACCCAAGATCTTTTATGTTCTACCTCTCCCTTAAGCCTCCAGCTTATCCATTACTATTTCCTTCTTGCATCTGGACTCCAGCCACATGGCATGACTTAGAATTTCCCAAACCCACAGGATATTTTTCTCACCTCCTCTTTTCCTGTGAATGCACTTCTCCCATCCCCTTTCCAAACTAGTGTCTGCTCAGACTGAAGGTAAGCTTAGGCATTCTCTCCTTCTGGGAGCCTCTCCTGCAACACCCCTTAACTCTTGAGTGCCTTTCTCTTTTCTTGGCCATTTGAAAGTCCTCTTTCAAGAACACTATGGGCCCTTTTCCAGAACTTAGGAGTTGAGCTTCCTTGGTAGCTGCTCAAAATACTATTAACAGCCTCAGTGTTCCTGTCCTTCAAAAGAGAGTACATATATTTAATTAAAGAGAAAACAAATAGGGTGTCCTCATTGCCTCCTCTGCCACAGTTGTGCAGCCATTCATGGGGCCAATTTTCCATTCTAGCAGAATCCACCTACAGATGGACTCAATGTTGCGTCTCCACTGATTTAGAAAGATTCATTCATTCATTCAGTCACTAAATATGTATTGATTGCCTACCACGCGTTATGTTCTATTTTAGCCTCAGGGCATATAGCACTAAACAAAACAAATGAAAATCTTTACCCTCGGTGAGCTTATATTCTAGTGGAGGTGACCTCAAATAAACTAAATACGTAAAATGAATACTATATTAAATGGTGGTAAGTGCTATGGGGAAAGTAGAGCAGATTTGTTTTGACCTTAGTTACCCAAACAGAAGAAAATCATTTACTACACCCCCCCAGAAATAACAATTATTATTCAAAATAGTCATTGTCCTTCATCCCTGGACTAGCCTGGGTGAGTGGTGTGGTAACTCCCCTCCCCTGGGTGGACTTCAGACACCTTCGGAAAAGTGCAAGGATGGGCTTAGCCGATACTGCTCTTGAAGAAGCATCAAGGACATTCCACAGATACATCAACGGGACAAATGTAAACAGAGTTGCTGTCTCAGACTGTGTGGCCTTTCTCTTTCTCTCTTTCAAACACACACACACGCACACACACACGCACACATACACACACATACACACACACACACACACCCCTCACAGAAGAGGTTCTTGGGACAATATTACATGTGATAGAGCTCTGTTTCTATCTAGAAGATGCCACCTTCAAATATCTGGTGATGGGAATCAGACCTCTTTCACTGTTGACTATGACTGGAACAAGTCAAAAGGCATTGTGCATGTGCCCTCATGAGTGCTCAGGAGATAAGAAGCTAGGCTTTGAATAGGAATGAACTACTGAGCATTGTCAAGGCCTGACATAAGATACTGACCACGGGTGTACTTGTCTCCAGAGTCCCCCTGCTTCCCAAGCTAAATTTCCTAGCACTTCTCAACCCACTTTAAATTTACCTCATTTCTGTGGAACTAAGAAAATAGCTCAAGGAAGTGAACTGTGTACTTGCTGTGAAGCTATGATTGCCAATGGAATCTCTTCAGGAAGACTCTTTCGGTCTGTCTTTCTTGCTTGTTTGGATCAGGAACTCTTCCTAGAAGCTACCTGTAACACCCAGGTACGTATCCCACTGATATCATGATTGCCTGCTTCCTTGTCAGTCCTCATCCCACCCCTCTGCTACACTAGTCTCACATGAGGGCAGTATTATTCACTGCTGAATTCCAAATAGCAGAGTGCAGGCACCTAATCAGAAATACATGAAGGGAGAAAAGAAAATAGGTTTCTATCAAAATAAGGAATTCATATCATAGAATAATATTGGAGCTGGAAAATGTCGACAACTAATTCAACCCTATAACTGATTTTGATAGATGAGGGAAATAGAGTGTCATAAAGATTTAGGGACCTGTCCAGAGCCAACACAGGAACCTAATGTTAGGACAAAAACTATACAAACTCTCTCGTTTCTTCCTCTGGTAGGAAATTTCTGATTATGACATGAACTGATAAACCATATGCTCTTTTGAGCAGCCAAAAAGGAAATGATTAATAAAATGAATAAAATATAAAGTACTTTTTAAATGAGAACATACCACTTCCAGTGGAACTATATACATTTTGCAACACAGTATTTTTTTGATGCATTTCCACCCAACTGCAATGTAAAACAGAATGCTTGAAATGAAAAATCCTGTAAATATTCATCAGGTACAGTCTTCAGTAGCCAAAATAGGTTACTCAGAGATGACACTTCCACCAGTTTCTTTGTCCCAACCCTAAGAAATTATGTGGCATCAGTTATGCCTCCAGAACGGAAAACATCAAGAATATGAATAGAATATATTCCTCCTTTATTTGCATTGGAATGCTCATTCTGTTCCCCTGAAGATATTTGACTTTTGAGTTTTTCTTTTATTTACATTAAATATAGATAGACATATAAATGCTTCTCATGACCTCATATTGTCACTATTTCACAGGAGAAACATTTGAGGCAGAAATATTCCTTCAAACTTCCTGCTTGGTTGTCTGTATCACAGCATGCCAACCTTAGCTTAACTGTTTAAACTTTATATATTTTTACAGCTTTTCAATATATTGGCAGTGACCTTTGGTCAAGGGCAATAATCTTCTAACCTAACTTCTGTAAATACAGCTTTCCTTTAAAGATAATTCTGGTTGTTTGCTCCTGATCATTTTGATTTATTTTCCCTATTTGCTATTTAAGACTCACAGATACTTCCAAGCCAAAAAAATGCAAAATTTTAAAAATGCTAATTCATCAGCTGAAATGCTGTTTCATTCACTTTTTGCCTAGCAATTTCCAGATGTCCTTCAGGTCATAATTTAACTGTTGCTTCCTCAAAGATGTTGTCTCTGACTTTTGAATCTAAATTAGCCAGCCCCTGTTATTTTCTACCAAGGTAGCTGTGAATTTATTTGTATTTGCTTATTTCTCTTTTTAACATCTGCCTCTATCATTGGATATTAAACTCTATGAAAGCAGAGACCATCCTTGTTTTCTTCACTGGTGGCTACCTAGCACCTAGCACAGTGCCTTGTGCTAACCTCTGATATTAGGTTCCTGTGTTGACTCTGGACGAGGCATGAGGACGAGGTTCTCAATAACTTAAGAAAAGTTTTTATAAGTATTGAGAGATGAAAATTCTTTTCTTAATGCACCATTGTTTTGGTGCTCACTCTTTTTGTGAGCACCTTTTGTGTTCAAACACTGTTTGTGTTCAGAAATCATTGCCAACTGAGAGGATGAGAAGACTACAGTAGGGGGTCAAGTAATTTTATCTTACTTCCTGTGTTCTTTTCTCAGAACCTCTCCACCACCACCCCTTCACATGGCCGAATTCTGCAAGTGCAAAGTCAAAATCACTAAATATCAGATATTCTGATAATGCGTTGGTGAATCTTCTCTGCCCACATGAGTAACTCAGTGTGAATTCCAAACACTTACAAGAAGCTGTGCAAATGCTAAGCTCTTTGGTGATCACCTCCAGGCATTTAACTAACAGCCTTGACCTTGATCAGAGTTAGAGCCAGGACAGAAGCAGTTCATGCCCTGCTTTTGATAAACATAAGCCTCTAGAAAGCCTCTAGAAAGGCTCCACATGAAATATCAGAATTAGAGAAGTCATCCTGATATATGTCAGAAGAATTATCTATTATATTCTTTTTGTTTCTTTTTTTAAACTTTTTTTTTATTCTTTTCTTTAAATTCAATTTAGTTAACATATACTGTATTATTAGATTCAGGGTTAGAATTTAGTGACTCATCAGTCACATGTAGCACCCCAGTGCTCATGACAACAAGTGCCCTCCTTAATGCCCCTCACCCAGTTACCCCATCCCTCCACCCACTTCCCCTCCAACAACCCTGTTTATTTCCTATAGTTAAGAGTCTCTTATGGTTTGCCTCCCTCTCTGTTTTTATCTTATTTTATTTTCCCTTTCCTTCCCCTATGTTCATCTGTTTTGTTTCTTAAATTCCACATATGGTTGAAATCATATGGTATTTGTCTTTTTCCTTGATTATATATTTCTCAATCCTTCTCCTTACCTTTGCCTGTATGACCCAGTGTGGCCATGCTGGGGTCACCTTTCCATCTGTATGCATGACTCCTCTACCTCAGGCCTGCTATGCTACATGCAAATGAGGGTCATCATTATAATCCTAGTGGCTTAGTACTTAACTAAGAGCAGGTACTTGATAAATAATACATGAATAATACCACACCTATGCTTGCCCAATTACAAAGTACATGTATATACACAGTTTTCTAATTTCAACACTGAGATAGCTAAATGAAGGAAATTTTATGGGGCCCAAGAGAAGAGGGTATCAAAACTTCAGTGCTTAGAGTAACAATGTAAAAAACTGACTCCATTTATCTATGTATATGTGTATGTATGTGTATCTATTGTACATGTACACACACACACACACACACACACATCTACTTAAAGGGTTTTGGGGAATACTATGGCATATTTGTCATTAGAACATTGGAACTTTATCATAGACTTCAATAATCTAATCTGGATTATCTCCCTGTTCACTCACCTCTTTCCAGCTTCTCCGTTTTAGATAACTGTTCCTCCATTTCTCAGTATACCCAAGTTCCCTCAGTTGGTTCCTTCTTTACCACTTATCTCCTCCATGATATCTTCATGATATCCTTCCAGCCTATGTCAAAGAAGACATTCCCAGACTCTGGCTACCATAACTGGGAGATGTGTTGTACTACACATACACATGTACAAAGTACATGTATATGGAGGGTTTTCTGAATTCAACATTGGGATTACACAATCTTGATTTGGTATTCTCTAATATGTTTGTCTTCTGAATGACCCTCCCCTTAGTTTCTCTGTCCTCTGTATGAGTTTGTTTCTCAGAACAGATAGTTCCACTTGAAATCAGAGACACTTCCTAAAAAGCAAATTAAAAAGAAGAGTCAGTTGGGCCCATTCTAAGTTTATAAGTATATATTTCATGTATTTTATACTCTAGTAGTGGGGTTTTTTGTCCATCATGGAAATGAGGTGGTTTTTTTTTTTTTCTGTTGTTACAACCATTTAGGTCATAAGCTGGACACAAATGGAGTACTAAAAAAGAGCAGTGTATGATTGTTTTACCCTAGTAGTTGCTTAGGAATGCTCATACTGCATGTCTGATAAGGTTTTACTTGTACATGTCTGATAAGTCAATACAGAGTAGAAATTGCCCTGTATAGCAACTGTGCATTTTATTTCTTTGTATCCTTGACAATGCCTAAAATTAATTTTTGCCTATTGTAGGTGTTGGTGAAGGTGTGATTTTTCTCTTGTGTCCTAGGGGATTAGTGAGTATTTAACTTGTCTTCCTATGTAGAACAAACGCGTTGCAATGATATTTTTAAGACTGTTGTAGGTTTTTGAATTTTGATTTTGAAATATTTTTAAAAATTTAACTTGTATTTAGAAGATAGTTTTGGATTCATACTCCCCCTCCTTGAGATTGTGATAGGTCAGTCTAGTCTTGTTGTTTTGTGTGTCACAGAATGTATTGTGTGTTGTTTTGTGTGTCACAGAATGTATTCATTCTGTGCTATATCAAGAACATTTTTTGGTAATTAATAAAGCCAGGGAAGAGTTTTATAAGCTAGAACTTTTGTGAAATTATGAAACACTTAGTATGGTACTAAATATTATATTAGTACTTTTTGTTAGTGCTTGTGGAAGTATTAAATATTTAATATAGTACTAGGTGTGTATTCTGTATGTTAATAATTTTATGAAACTTCTAAGCTTTGGAATAGGAAAAGAGGTTTCTGGAAATATACTCACTTTTTTGAGGCATAATTCACAGGTCAGTCAATTTAAGAAATTCTTTTTTGGGGTGGTGCAGAGAGAATGCATAAAACTCCTATTTAACACTCTGTGGTCACAAAGTATAGCTCTTATTCACTTTAAGCCTTACAGTTGAGGTTGGTGTTATCCCCCTTAGTTTTTCTGTAGTTGGATATGAAAAGAGTACAAATATTTGTAGGGAAAATGAACTTTGGAGTGAATATTTTACCTTCTCAGGTAAAGGAACTATAAACTCCTTTTCCTACTGTGTGCCTTTCCACCCACCATGGCAGTTCTGAGTCAGGATGGCAGATTCCCTCCCATCATGCACTCTTTCTTTGTAATGCATCATTTGACAGTGAAATTGTGTGCAACATTCACACTCAAAAAGTACTGAGACATGAAGCTCAGATATGTGAATTTGGGGAACATTTGAACAGTTTTCCACATCATTGAAATTGGGATCATCTTGGAAAATTCGGATTGCAGGGTAAGGGCTCTTCCAGATGCCCTCCCACGTAGCAGACTTTCTTCCTGCTCCCATCCTCAAAGCCAAAGGACCTTAAAGATACCACTTCACTCCTTGGGCCTGTGTCCCCTAGTCTATAAAAGTATAGAAGTTCAGTGTGATGACCTCTTAGTCCTTCCCAGATTTAAAAGTTTTCTTCTGGACCTGAAGGACTGAGTCTGTTATATTACATCTAAATAATATTTTCTCTTCAGTCATTTTGGGAAAAAAAAAAAGTCTGTAGAAGAAAACCTGTTCAGGTCCCTGAAACACTTTTTCCCTGACCCACTTGACTTACTTTTTCACTGCATTTTCATCTGCTAGAGTCTGAATGACTTTGGTTGAGTTCAGGGTCATTAAGCTAAAATAAAAAGACTGTTTTCAAGAACACTAATTGACAGCTTAGAAGTCTCTAGCAGAACATGCCAAAAGGAGGTGAATTATTTCATAAATTGTATGTTGAACTCTAAAGTTCAGAGAAGTACTTCTAAAACCCATACACGTCTCTTCAACTTAAACTGCTATTTTCTTGCATTTCTTCCCCTTATGGTTTCTGGTTTACCAGCTGCACAGCCTCAGCTGATTCTTTCAAGTGGATATTGCCCCTAAATGCGTGATTGATCCAATTAGCCAAACACTGAAATTTCCTAACTCCTGGTGCAACTAAGGGGGGAAAACTTGAATATATTAGAGTCAACTCCAGTGCAGACTGACAAAATTAAGAAGGAATCGGATACAGAAAAAAAAAAAATAAGAACAGTTAGGTTTATCGGGTCATACATAATTATCCACATCTCTAGCAGGAAGAATTATTTTTGTTACTGGTAAACACCTAAGTGATACAGCTGTTTTGAAATCTATAAGTGGTAATAAGTGGATAGACTGATGGCAGAATGAAGAATTGTGTGAGAAATCAATAATGTAAAATGTCTGATTACTAAAAGGCAGTCAGTTAGCAAAAGGAATGTCCCAGTAAAGTATACATTGACAGCATTTAGCACAAGAAAGCAGGATAGCCTTTTTTTTTTTAAGATTTTATTTATTTATTTGTGAGAGAGAGAGAGAGAGAGAGCGAACACAGGCAGACAGAGTGGCAGGCAGAGGCAGAGGGAGAAGCAGGCTCCCTGCCAAGCAAGGACTCGATCCCAGGACGCTGGGATCATGACCTGAGCCAAAGGCAGCTGCTTAACCAACTGAGCCACCCAGGCATCCCCAGGATAGCCTTTTTATAAGCAGATATAGGCTCTAACTAACTAGACAGATTTCTAAGTATTTCGGTAACGCAAGGTCTTCTTTGATCTGAATCTCAACTACTCGTCTAACGTTGTCTTACACCCTCCTCCTCTCTATCCAGTTCTCTACTCCCACCAAATAACTGTAACTCATTCACTCCACACATTTTAAAGTACTTCCTGTATGTCCACATAATTTCATGCCTTGGGGTATATGACAGTGAATGAGCAAAGTATTCCTTTCCATGAAACAAACATCACAATAAACAAGTAAACAGAAGTTTTACAGAATATTAAAATATGTTAAGGGTTGTTTTGGCTTGAATTATATCTCCCTCCTCCCCCAGAAGAGATGGTGGAGTCCTGACCCTCAGTGATTTTCAGCGCAACCTCATTTGAAAATAGGGTCTTTGTAGATGATCATGTTAAGATGAGGTCATTAAGGTGGGCCCTGATTTAATATGAATGGTGTTTTTATAAAAATGGGAAATTTAGACACACACCAAGAACACTGCATGTAGATAAAGGCAGAGACTGGGGTGATGAACCTACAAACCATCAGAAGCTGGGAGAGAAGCATGGGATAGATGCTCCCTGTCAGTCCTCAGAAGGAATCAACCTTGGAAACACCTTGGTCTCAAACTTCTAGCCTCCAAAACTATGAAATAATCAATTTCTGTTAAGTCCCCCAGTTTGTGGTGGTTTGTGATGGCAGCCTAAGCAAACTAGTGGAAGCATTCAAGAGAAAAATGAAGTAGGGAAGGGAGGGAAGGAATTGGAGAAGTTGAAATTTTAAGTGATGTAGTCAGACCTCACTGAAAAGATGGCATTTGACAGACTCAAAAATGTGAGAACAAACCCAGCAAATGATCAGAAAGAAGAGCAAGTATAAAGTGACTGAGGGCCAAGGGAGACTGGCATGTTAAGCAAGGTGGCAAGTGGTATAAAATGAGATGAGAGAGAAATTAGGAGATCAGCTTGTCTCCGACAAGTAGTGCTTCTCAAATACTTGGGTCGCAGGACTGCTTAATATCCTTAAAATTATTGAGGACACTGGAGAGTTTTTGCTTATGTGGGGTACATCTATTGTTGTTTACTGACTAAGAAATTTAAGAACTAGTCATTAATGCATTTAAAAGTAGTGACGAGGGGCACCTGGGTAGCTCAGTCGATTAAGCATCCAACTCTTGATTTCAGCTCAGGCCATGACAAGGTCATAAGATTGAGCCCCTTGTCCAGCTCTGTGCTCAGCAGGGAGTCTGCTTGAGAGTCTGTCTCTCTGCCCCTCACCCCTGCTCTGTCTCTCTCTCTAAAATCAATCAAACAATCTTTGAAAACATAGTGATGTAAACCTACCACTTTTATGGGCAAAAAGAGCTGTCTTTTCTAAAATGAAGTTACTGAGAACAGCTTACTCTAAGATGTATGACCTTGGGCAACTTACTTAACCTTCTGGGTCTTAGTTTCTTCATCTCTTACTAGCTTATAGGATTATTGTGAGGAATCAACGAGATAATGCAGATAAAACACTCAGTATGGCACATGGAAGGTATAAAGTGACCTGTGAGCATTGCCTCTTACTTTGTGGCTTTTGTTATTGTTATTTATAATTACATGTAATAGTGAAACAGTGAGGACATCAGTCACATACTGTGTGCCAGGCCACTGCCCTGGATTATTGGAAGGAGATGTCATAGCTAATTGAGCACCTGTAAAGCAGATGATATAATATGAATGGACAAATATGTCAAACAAATAGTACTTATGTCAATTCTCTGTACCATTTGTAGTGTGTCTCTAAATTATACATCTATATGTATTTTACATTTTCTGCAAATAACACAAGATGGTGTGTGTCAATTTCAAAATAAGGGGCAGGTGGAGAATTCTAGGTATGAGAAGAGGAAATTGCTCCACAGGATTAGGGAATTGCAGTAAGGCCTTGCAGTAGATGTGGAATTTGCTCTGTTGTATAAGTAGGACAAGCAGTCAGAACAAAGCAAGGAAGACATTTCAGACCATAGAAATGAGGAATAAAATCATCAAAACTGGTCAGTTTTACTGTAGTCAAGTAATAGTAAAGGAAATAATTATTTGAGGAGTGAAAGATCACACAGAGCTTTAGCAGAAGCTGGGTTGGAAAAGTGAGTAGTGCAGAACTAAATGTGATTGGGGACCTATGGTCATTAGGGGATATGGGAATCTATATCGGAACTGGGTGCCCTGCAGCCTTTAGTCCTAGCCTTAAAAACTGGCTTCATCGTAGGGAGTTCCTCTACAAGCCACCAGCATTGTGGTTTGCAGAACTGCCTGGAGTCAGGCAGTCTAAATTCAAGTTCCAGTGCAGCCGCTCACTCATCCTCTCTGCGCCTCAGTTTCACCATCTCTAAAAGGGGAGTAATGATGCCCACTTCACAGAGTTATTGTGAAAAGCAAATGAAATTAAATCATGCATGTAAAATTGTTAACACTGAACTGTTCTAACATGGGCCTGGTGCAGCCCTTTTGGGACCCAGAGGAAAATCAGAGAATCTTTTGGAGTTTCCAGACCTGCCCCTTTTCCATCACTCTCCTTTTCCACTCCCTAGAACCACGCACTGCTATTCCTTTGCTCTATCATCCAGGATCTGAGCAAACATTTACTGTTGTCCCTATTTGTGCGCATTATTATAGACCCTTACAGTACCATCAATAATTAATAAAACCAAAGGCTGTGTGCTCTATCATTATCCAGTCTACAACATGCACATTTTGTTTGTTACATTGCCTTCCAAAGCTTTTCTCACATTTCACCATCACCACAGTTAGATCTAAGCAAAAAATGAGAGAGTCATTTGAACTAGTCCCAGTGCGTTCATGAACCATCAGACAAAATGAGAACAGTTGTGAGTTTTATGGAGGAAATGATGTCAGGATTAGAGCAGCAGAAAAACATGAGCCGTGCATCTTAGTGATTAAGTGGCATTCTCTAAACAAATATCCAAGCCCTGCTTAAAAACTCGACTGCAACTTAAAATCAGCACTATCAATGCCAAGCTAGAAGTATACAGAAAAAAAAAAATGCATTAGGGCATTTGTTCTAAAAAGAACAGGAAACAGAAGTAAAAGTGGTTTATCTCCTCACAAGGGAAACTTTGGAGAGAGGCTTTATTCTAATGTAAATAGCACAAATGAGTTACTACAAAACCAAAATTACCCTATTAACTAATAAAGGCCACAGGAGGCATAAAGAAAATACACAATTCTATTTTGGGCCTGCAATCAAATTCTATAATTAATATGAGGTCATTAAATTTTTATATCTGCCTTAAATCCTTTAGATGAAGATTCTAATCAGCTTTAAGTTTGGCTTAAATATGCTGTTAGTATTAAGCATCTATTAAAATATAATCCTAAAAACAGAAATTGTAAAAAAAAATAGGTTAAAATATATATGTGTATAGTTCTGTAAATATAAGAAAGCTCTGTGCGTGCAAAGGTTTTTAGAGGTTAGAATTAAAATCAGAATAATTAGAAATGATTTGAAACTTATAAAAATAGGCCCTCAGTTTTCTTTCCTCCGAACATGGTGGGAAGAAATTTAGTTGTGTTTTGTTTTTTTTTCGAAGTTCCTAAGAGTTCTGGAAGGAACTCTTAAGCTTTTTTAGAAATATTTTTTCATATTCTATGTAGAAATTTTGATAAACATGAAAAAACTCAAAAGTAAAGTCTGCTGTGTATTTTTTTCAGTCACTATGTATATCTCAAGTTTTTTTTTAACAGTTTATATCATACATATTATTTTAAATCTAATTTTCTTATTTCATGGTATATTTGAGCATTTTCCAAAGCCATAAAAATGATTCTAAAATAATAATTCTAATGTTTGTTTAGTATATTATTAATTTTATGTGACCATAATTTATTTAATTGGGTATTTATCATTGGACATTTAAAGTATTTATAATCACAATATACATAATTTTTTGGTGAACATCCTTATCCTAAATTATACAAATACTGATTCTTTATCTTAGATAAATCCTTAAAAATGTACTTGTTAGTTTGAAGAATATAAAACATTGACCTTCTCTCCAGGTGGTTTGTATCACTTGCTGCTCCCTCCAGCACAATAGGCAAGGGCCTTGCTCCCTCACCAATATTTATTCATTCATTCATTCATTCATTTAATATGTGTTCACTGAGATCCTATGCTGTGCTCCACATTGTACAAAGAATTGAAAATACAAAAGTTAACTGGACAGACTTTTTTACTACCTTCTTAATGTCCAGTTTAGTGGGCAAGTAAGAGACTATAAAATAAACAGACTAATTTATTAAATAGTTATAAACTGTTCTAAGTATTACAAAGTAAATAGGCAGATGGTCTCATTTTTAGGTTTGCCAATTTAATAGGAAAGACCATTTCTCATTGTTTTAATTTGCATTTTATTGCTAGCGAGGTTCAACAGAGTTTTAAAAGCCTACCAATTGAATTGCATTTTTTTCTGAATTATCAGTGATGTCTCTTGTCCATTCTTTAATGCTGACACATTTTCTTATTGAGTTTTAAAACTTACAATACACTAAAACCATCTGTATTTTACCATCTAAATTTTATTGCAGATAATTTCTGAGGCATACAAGTGGTCAGCTCTGTTAGTATTTCTTGTATAGTTTTCTTCATTTTGTATGTTTAAAAAGGCCATCCTCTCCCTGAAATCAGTTAGATGTGGCCCTGTATTTTTGTTCTACCATATGTCTCTTGTACATCACCCATCAATTTCCTTCTTGTCCTTGAATTTTTTATCTCTTTCTTGATCTCTCTTGTCAACATTTAAACATACTTGGTTATTTACAGACATAAGCAAACCCTTTCATCCATACCCCTATTTAACTATCCTCACTCTATGTAGGCTTCGCAGCCCCATTTCTCTTGCTGCCTCAATTTCCTCATCTTCTCACTCCTCAAACCACCTTCATATGGTTTTTATGCCCAGTGAGTCACAGGGCAACTCTTGATGAGCTCTCCCTCCACGTCATTTATTCAAATGGATCTATACATCCTCAGAGATGGAGAAGTTCAGACACAGTATTCTTTACTGCAGCAGATGATCTCATCTGCTTATCTTATCTTGAATAAAAAAGAAAATCTTAGTCTTTCCATTAAAGGTATCTCAGTTTCTTCCCATATAAGGCAATCATTTTCAATATATGATTTATTAATCACATGGGATGAATAATCAATTTCACAGTACAAATTTGTTGTTAGAGCTACTTCTTAAATATCATTGCCTTTCCATGGCCCTTTGGCCAGACAACCTGGAAGTAAAAGAAATCATATATGTCCTCACTGTGATAGGAGCTTGTAGCTGGTTTGCATATGGTTCCTTGTGCTGTCCTCTGAGTCTCTGCTGAATGTTGTGGCTATTTCCCTGTCTTTCCTGACCATTGGACATTCTGCTGGCATCTGTGCCTGCAGCTGGAGAACCTGCGGTCTATGTTTTGGATATTACAAGAGCCCATTTATCCTCTGTGGTGTACTTGCCTCCATCTTGGATCTTGCTAACTCTAGAGATCCTCAACCTCATAACCACATCTTCTAAATGATCTTGGCTTAGATTGTTTATATGGAAATGCCTGCCTGGAGCCACCTCATTCTTCAGCATGATATCCCCAAGGGAAGCCCACTGGCTCTCTCAGTTACTTTCCTTTGAAATCCCATCAGAAGCACATGGGAACTTCTGGTTATTTTCCATGCCATCTGAAAGCCATAACCAGCAAACTGTGAGTGGGAGGTTGGATATGTTGTATAAAGTACTGTCTCAGCTTCACTCCCCCTTTGTTTCCATAGAACCACTTCCAACTCTGCTGTATGAGAGTCCCCAAAATCTATGCAGTTGTTTCCAACATGCCCCCATTCACAACTACCTCAAGCATCTGGGATTTTGGCCTAGAGAAAGGATCAAGGTCATACTTGTTTGATCCTTTGCCCTTCCTTTCTCCTTTTTGGAGGAACTTTTGTACTTTCTCTTCCTATTTGGCGAGATCTTCCCTCATTTGAATCTTTAGTTCTTCCTTCCTTTAAGGGCATCCTATTTGAGGCATTACCTTTCCCTGAACTATTGATTCAATGGACAAGAAGTCTTAGGTCAGCATTCTTTAAGAAAAAATTTAAAAACATATCAGTTTAGTATTTTTAAATATATTGTGTTTGTCATAGTACTCTTAAAGTACCTTAAAGAAGGTACTCTCTTAAAGAAACGCTTAGCTATGTTTAATACTTTTTAATTACTTGCCTATCTTGAAATAATGTATTTTATCTTTCTTAATAGTAGCCTCTCGTGGTCTGTGTATTTATCTGGTCCCCTTTCTTAGTCAACCTTATATGTTCCTCTTCAGCCAATTTCTAGTGACTGGGTGTTTCAGCCTCAGTCCTAAGTTTTTTTATTCTCCTCTCTCTCCGTGGATAATCTTCTGCTTTCTTATGCCTTTAAACCCATCCATAAGCAATTAATTTGCAAATATGTATTTTCAGACCATGCATTTTCTTGTGCTCCAGTCCTGTATATCTAGTTGACTAGTCAGCATTTTCACTCGTCTGTCTTACAGGCACTTAAATTCAGCATATCCAAAATTGATCTCATAATCTGATCCTCCAAACTCATTTCTCTCAGAATTCTCTATCTCAATACATAGACCATCCAATTTTATAGGTCAGAGACCTAAGAGTTAGACTATCTCTTGCCTTCATTGCTGCATCCAAATAATGACCTAATCCTAGCTATTTTTACTTTCTCACATCTCTCAAATCTAATCACTTCCTGTATCCTCATTACCAACAAACCAGTTTAAACTGCCTCATTCTCTATGGGGCATTAGCACAGTAACCCCTGATCAGTCTTGCTACTTTCTCTTTTTGTTCCATCAACCTTTCCTTCTATTGTAGCCAGTCTTTGCAGTCCTTTGAGTCACTTAATCTTTCTCTATTTCAGTTCCCTCATCTGTAAGCTAAGAATACTAACAGTTCCTACTTCATGTAAGAATTATTTTTATTTGAGAGAGAGTGTGTGAGAGAGAATGAGCATGAAAAGTGGGAGGGTCAGAGGGAGAAGCAGACTCCCTGCCAAGCAGGGAGCCCGATATGGGACTCGATCCCGGAACTCCAGGATCATGACCTGAGCCAACTGACCTTAACCAACTGAGCCACCCAGGTGTCCCTCATGTAAGAATTAGATGAGTTAACATGTGTACTACAGAACACTGGCTCGTACACATAAAACTCTGTAAGAATTTGCTATTCTCATTATCATCATCATTCTTATTATTGAAATCTACCTTATTCAAAAAATTTTCCATGGTTTCTTAATGATATTTAGAAGAGAACTCAAAAGTCTTAGCAGAGCCTATAAGGCCCAGCATGATCTGGCCCCTACCTACCTCTTCAGTATTACCTAGTGTCAAAGTCTGCCTCACTCACTGTGCTCAAGACACTGAGCTAGTCTTTTGGTTCCTCCATCATGCTAACTCCTTCCTGCACCAAAGACCTCACATACATTGTTCCCTCTGATCAAGATGCTCTCTCTCACATTCAGAATAGTCAATTTCTGCTAATTCAAATGTCATTTTCTAGAAGAAGACTTCTGACTACCCAGACTGGGGCAGGGCCTCTGGCTATATTGCCCCGTATGCTCTTTTCTCCTTTGTAGCACCTAGAGCTATTATACATCAAATAATTTACTGTATAACTGGTTGCCTACTATCTGTCTCTTGTCTCCACTGCTGTATTTTCCAGATACGAGTGTAGGGAACTGCACTGTTTTGCTTATCATTATTTTCCCAGATTATAGCACAATGCCTTGCACATAGTAGGTATTCAATAAATATGTATTGAATAATCAAAGGTACTGAGTATCTTAGTACATTTTATAGCTTTTTATTTTCATGTAAATCCTGCATATTTCCTGTTATTTCTTCATACATATTTAAACTTTATTTTTTTTAATTTTATTTATTCATTTGATAGAGAGAGATCACAAGTAGGCAGAGAGGCAGGCAGAGAGAGAGGAAGGGAAACAGGCTCCCTGCTGAGCAGACAGCCCAATGCAGGGCTCCATCCCAGGACCCTGAGATCATGACCTGAGTGGAAGGCAGAGGCTTTAACCCACTGAGCCACTTAGGCGCCCCGCATATTTAAACTTTAAACTGATACTATCGATGGGATTGTATTTAAATATGTTTTCTAAATCATCACAACTTGTATATAGGAAAGGGTTTTTTAAAGTATCTTATTCAGTTTACTCAGCTCTGTCATGGGTTCTAATTTTTTTTTCCAACTCCATTGTTTCTATTTCCAGACTCACAGATAAATTATCCACAAATTGTATTGTTTCATCAATTCCTATACTTCTTACTTGTCTTGCCTTATTGCATTTGCTAGAACATTTTGAATAATAGTAAATAATTGTCATGGTAGAGTGATGTTCTGTGTTAGTTGTAGACTGGGAAGGGTATTATATACAATATTTATGAAGTCTGTTTCTTAATTAGGAGTGGCTGCTGGATTTTATTAGCTTTTATACGATTTTTCAAGATGATCTTATAGTTCATATGTTGAAGTATATTAATATTGCTCTAACTTCATATTCTTAGAGGAAGTTCTACTTGGTTATGGTTTTTCAAGTGCACATAAAAGCATATACACACACCACATTTTTGTGCATGTATATGCCTATGTATGTTTGTTTATGTATATATAATATATATGTATATGTTTATGTATATATGTACATATGCACATTTCTTTTTTTTTCCAAGAGATTTCATTTATTTATTTATTTATTTGAGAGAGAGAGAGAGGCAGAGAGAGGGCGAGAGCAAGATGCACAAGCTGGGAGAGGGGACAGGCAGAGGGATATGGAGAAGCAAACTCCCCAGTAGGCAGGGAGCCCATGTGAGGCTCAATCCCAAGACTTTGATACCTGAGTTGAAGGCAGATGCTTAACCAACTAGCCACCACCCCCCATATACACATTTCTAAAAGCCTAACAAAATTGAAATTTTATTGGAGATAAAACCACACAACTAACTCAAACATCAATTTCCTTTGCTTTTGCCTCAATTCTTCCAACCCATTGTGATCACACTGGTTACCTCAGGCTAACAAGGAGCCTGAACTAGCAATTATATACATATTGGACTAATTAAAAGTGAAAATAAACTATTTTTTGATAAATAAGATTTCCTAGAAAATGGTATTTAGGTATCATTTCTGGGCAAAATCAATGTAGTTTATTTGGAACATTAAATCTTTCAAGAGGTTGAATAATGAAGGAGTTCCTTGCCCATCAAAGTCTAGCACCTTTTCAATGGATATTCCTTGGAGATGCTACTGTCAGGCTTATAATAAAGCTAGGGAGAAGATGGAAGGAAAAAGATCCTTCACTAAATATTTGTTAAGTGCCTACCATGCAGAAAACTTTAGTCCACAATAAGGATCTAGAGATAAATAAAAACTATTTTCCACCCTACCAGAGAGATTAATGAGGTAAACACATTCAATAAATAATTTCTTGGGGTGTCTGGGTGGCTCAGTGGGTTAAAGCCTCTGCCTTCAGCTCAGGTCATGATCTCAGGGTCCTGGGATCGAGCCCCGAATCGGGCTCTCTGATCAGCAGGGAGCCTGCTTCCCTTCCCCTTTCTCTGCCTGCCTCTCTGCCTACTTGTGATCTCTGTCTGACAAATAAATAAATAAAAATCTTAAAAAATAAATAATTTCTTTTTCTCATGTACTAAATGATAGGATAGAAGTGTATGAATGGGATTCTATAGAATCCCATTGGAGGCAATCTTACAATCTGTGAGTTAAAGGTATCTTCTTGGAGATAATACATTTAAGGACTTTCCCTAGCCTGCTCTTTTCCATTGTCAGGTGAAATGTATGTATGAGACTCATAGAGAGACTTGTTTCATCAGAGGACTTGGAGGTTATATTTTATGACCTCTCTCTATACCATTCTTGGACAAATAGTTTTTCTGGCTAAACCTGTAACAAGGGGACATAACATGTTTTGAAGATGAGCTCCAGAACCATGACCCCTAGACAGGCTTTGCAGCCTCCACAGTACGGTATGTCATCTGGGGTTCATGATAAAATAATCTTCATTAAGGGATTTCTTTTAGGAGAGAGTTCTTTTGAATGATAGTTTGCTAAATTCAATATTGTGAATTCTAAAGTAGAATTTATTTTTATATTCATGAGTCACAAAACATAATGTTGGCAATTCCTGGCTCTCTTTTTAGTGAATAGAATACATTTTCAAAACCATTTTGAAACTAATCAGAATGCATACCTCAACTAAAGAATAATTTCTCCTATGTCTGATGACCTAGTAAGTAAACCAGCTCATGGAGTGTTCGTAACAGTAGCCAGGAAAGATATAGTAAGATGTAAAAAAAAAAAAAAAGCTTCTCTCTTTATCCACTTTGTTGCCTCTTGGGCCCCTATTTCAAGCAAGAAAAGTGCTTTAGAGATTGGTAACTATATATATATATATATGTATATATATATACGTATATATATATATGTGTGTGTGTGTGTGTGTGTGTGTGTGTGTGTGTATATATATATTTATCAACCTTGCCAGAAGTAGGAGGCTAGCATTTACCCTGGAAACTCTGAACTGCAAGTCACTGCACAGCAGGATTGACTAAGCAGAGTCCTCCCTCCCAAACACGAGAACTTAGGGCCACAACTCACTGAAGGTATGAGATTTAAAGTGGCTTCATCTGCAGGAGAAACCTCATAGCATGATTGCTGAGTCTAGTTCTGGATCATGTGTTTTGATTGTCGAGGGTGACGTAGACAAGGTTTCAATTTGACTTTACCCTGATGTTTTATGGTGGAAGTGTGTAGTTTAAGAACATCTTATACCAAGAACTAATAACTCCAAGCAGTGTTTCTTTCACTTAGTGTATTAATTATTGATATAAAATCAAGTATAATTTATTGCATGCCTACTATGTGAAGTACTTGTTGCAGATGATTTATGAATTTTAACTACTTTTAATCCTCACAAAAACTCTGTGAGGTAGGTTCTATTATATCCATTTTATACATGTTGAAACTGACTCAGGAGCAAGTAAATATCTTACCAATGATACATTTAGTAAGAAGCAAAAAGTGCAATCAAAGTCTGACAACAAAACTCATACTCTTTATTACAGAGAGGACCTAGCACAATCCATGTCCCACAGTCCTATCCCCGCAAATATTACTTTCTTCTTCTATGTCCCATTTCTTCCTTTTTTTTTTTTTATCACTACCCTCCCTCTTTTTAAACAGCCCTTTTATGGTCACATGGGTGGCTCAGTTGCTTGAGTGTCTGATTCTGACTTTTGGTTTCCACTCTGGTCATGATCTCATGGGTCATGGGATTGAGCCCCACAACAGGCTCTGCGCTCATCAAGGAATGTGCTTGAAGATTCTCTCCTCCTGTCCCTCCTTCTACTCAAGCCCTCTTTCTCAAATAAATAAATAAATAAATCTTTGAAATAAATAAATAAATTTCCCTTTTAAAAGTACCTAGACTTTAGAACCATAATTCTTCCTCTCTCCTTAGGTAGAAAAAATGAATTGCTTTCTCCTTCTCACCAATTAACATGTGTGTGAGTGTGGTCAGTCTCTGTCTCTCCCACAAGGTTATGAAATACCCTCAATTTAATTTAGGGTTAATGCTGTCTCATTTGAACAATACATCTAAGAACTATTTTGGTGAAAATAATAGTACCTTATTTGGGGCACCTGGGTGGCTAGGTCATTAAGTGTCTGCCTTCAGGTCAGGTCATGATCCCAGGGTCCTGGGATCCAGCCCTGCATGGGGCTCCCTGCTCAGTGGGAAGCCTGCTTCTCCCTCTCCCACTCCCCCTGCTTATGTTCCCTCTCTCACTGTGTCTCTCTTTGTCAAATAAATAAAATATTTTTTAAAAAAAGAATAGTACTTTATTTATGCCCACAAACACTTTTTAAGTCCCTAGTATATGCTTAAAATGAGTCTACATGTCCCAAAATACAGCCTTGAAACCTTTTCTTTTTTGTCCAAGAATCCCAGAGATTCAACCTATACTGTCCATTGTGCAGTGGATTTAGAGTTGTGAGCTCTTGGGTCACGGGATTCTATGGACAAAATTAGGAGCAAAAATGTCAGTGAACAGAGCATCCTTGGTCATCAGTTGATTTATGAGTTTCTAGCTTTATGGGGCATTGCAATGTTCTCTCCCCAGATGTTCTTAGTGTACCAAATTCCCAATGAGAAAATCTTGGCTCAAGAATTATTTTTACTACTGATTGGCTATTTTAGTTTGGATAAAGTCAACCTGAGTTTCTCTATCTTCACTTGGAAAATGGATCTGGTAAGTCCCACTCTGTCTCTCAGCATTATTTAAAGATGTAATATGGAAACTTGCACAAGTGGTCTTTAAAAATAAGCAAGGGTACAAAGTGGAAAGCTAGGCAAATAGAAGTGGACACACTGACTGCTGAAAACATCTATAACTGTACCTACAAAGAGAGAGGAGAAACAATATTGTCCCTAATATTAGCTTCCATTTAACGAGTCTCACTGTTTAAGTAATCAGTATATTCATCCTTTGCTGCATTCACTGACTCTGTAATGAACATACAGTGCCCACTGTATGTCAAGGAGCCAGGCATATGAAACTGTGAGTAAGACAGGAATACAACAGCCCAGCAAGGAAGATATTATTCAACCCCCCCCCCTTTACAGAAGGAAGAAACTGAGACTCAGAGAAGTTAAGTAACTTGCATAAGATTGTAGCTGCAAAGCATTTTCATATATAAAATTTTGTTGATTAATGGGGGCCCCAGGAAGTCAGGAATGTGCCTCTTCACCTTGATATATCCAGCACATCACCTACTGCCAGACAAAGAGTAGATGCTCAATATATGTTAACTAAATAAATTAGTGAGTAATGAGTAAATGAATGAACAAGAGTTCAGTGGAGTAGAAGAAAACATAAGAAACCAGAGGAATATTTATAATTGAAATTCTTTGCCGTGTGAATCCCTAACTGACCACCAGCACCAAACACATGACAAACAAATGTGGTAATGTGGTTATTTGGGAGACTAGGAACTCTATACTAATAAAGGCTGTATATTGTGCTTTTAACACAGCTCAAAATTTTTACCTTGTCATGTGCCTAACATGACTAACTTAATTTGCTTCTTGTACCTTTAGTTCTATTTTGATGACCGGCTATAATGAAAACTTGCTGGCTGGGTGCAAAGTACGAAGCTACTGCACAAAACCCAGTCTGGATTCTTCCATTAATTGCTAATGAAGGAAACAGTTTATCTTTGTAGCCTGAAAGGTTTCAGGCTCAGTATCTATCATCCAGCATTCTTACCCACCACTATTGCAGACCTGCTATGTGAGTCTGTCTATACCACCACTTAATTTAACTGGACTCTTTCCTTATCCTTGATGGAGAGCTATGGTACAAACTTTTTTCAGACCCATTATGAGGAACAACGTTAAAGAATGGATGTTAAGTTATTGCATCCATGTCCCCAGTCACATAATCAAATAATTTCTATCTTTTCCCCCCCTTAGGGTTAAAAGAAATAAATGTGGTATTCAAAATTAGCAACTTTCTGGAGTCACTGAAGTGTCCACCCCTATATTCCCATTTGGGAATACTCAGTTTCCCTATTTTCATGTTACATTCTGATATGTAACTTGAAAATCTTTTAACAGTGAAATTTCTGGGCCATAGAGAAGGTTTTGTAGTTTACAAATAGGAGAGAGATTGTCAGAGAAGCCTGTAGACATTAGGCACCTTTGAAAAATTATTTACTTTTTCAAGGAGTAAAAAGGAATCCACCTCACCCAAAGCCGGGGCAGTTCTTGCCAGTTGTCTTTAGGTGAATTGAAATTGAAATGAGTTCGGGCATCAAGCCAATTCTCTTCCTAGATCTCTTCTTCCAGCCTGGAGGTGGGGGGTGGTGGGGGGAACTTAGTGGAAATTATGCTGGCTATATCCTACTCAAAAAGGAAACAAATGTCCTAGTACAAAGTTAGTAGGAGGCTTTTGATACCAGATGAATTCTCTATTCTTTCATTTCACTTGCTTTTGTCCATAACCACACCCACAGTTCTCAATAAATGATCCTTTAGATTCTAAGTAAAACCTTGCTAATAGGTGACTTTATATGATGCTTTAAGCAAAATGTATAAAGATTCATGTACTGTTCCTAAGCATTTTTTAAGAAGTGAAAGGCTTAGAATTTCTCTTATTAAACTTCTTCTGTTAAACTTGATATATGTGCCTGTTTGAGCTGGGTAAAAATTATAAAGTAGAAATAGAGCACATCTTCAAAAAGAAGACTTCTTTCTGTGTAAATTCTTTAATATTTCTAAAATTAACTCTAGATATGACCATCAACTAAATACCAAATATAACCTGATGCATAGTATAAGTTCAGTATTTTCAAATGAATAAATGAAAGAATGAATGAATGGTCTAGCCTACAACTGAGAATCTATTTTTCATACAGATGTTGTTCTGGGCATTTGGGCTTACAAATGGGAACTGTCCAGATCTGCCATGAGAAGTGATCATGGAAAAATATTTCACCTGTGTAAAAAATTCCACTAGTGCCTTTTTAGGAGAAGTCTTCTCAGATGTCCCAAGGTGGCATTCCAATGGGTTGGTTATTCAAGAGATTGTATTTCACTGTGGTTTGTGTGTATAATGCATATACATGCATATATATATGCATATATATATATTGCACTTGCTTTGGTCCATAACCACACATGTGTGTATGTATATATATATATATGTGTGTGTATATATATATATGCATGTGTATATATATATGAAATTTATATAATGTATATGAATTCACACCTACATATAGGAATTTGGTAGTAATATCCTAAAACTTTCATCTGCATATGGTCTTAACTGCCTCTGCTTTGCCATGGTAGTTAAAATTTTTGTCTTCATTCTAGGAGGAGAGCAATATACCCTTAGGCAGACATACCCCCCATCCAACATCAAGGCAGTGAAATCACGGTATTGTGATAATAAGGTTCTGTCTCTAAAATGCTCTGCTGTGCTTTGTTACCAGAGATTTGTGCCCTGACCTTCTAAAGAAGCTGCTGTTTTCAACTCAGCTTTCATGTTTTTCTGAGGTTGTCACTTTTGCCATCTGCTAGATGTATCTTCTGGGGGAGAAGGAGCTGCATGCACAAAAACTTTCAAGGAAGCATTATTGCATAATTTGCTTGAGGTCAGAGCCAATATTCTGGAAGTTGGTTCATCATTTATTGTGAGGTGGCAGATCTTAGAGGACTTTATAAACACGTTGTGCTTTTGAAGTATATTCACAACAGGATTGAAAGTGGCAGAATGTGGCAAGTCGTTTTTACGTCTCAGTGAGAATTATTAACCTGCCCAAAGTACAATGATAGACTAAGGCTTTTTTGTCAGCTCTACTTACCCTTGGACTTCAGTGTCTGAAAGACATTTTAGGGAATCAAAGAAGTGAATGGAAAATATCTTTGTGTTGCCCGAATCATAAACATAAAATTTATCTCCCCTGCAAAATAGGAGAAAATAAATATCCCCATCTTTCTGCTGCTGCTTTTAAAAGGATAAGTGAAGAACCAAAGAGATTTTTTATACTCTAGTTAAGTACCTTCTAAAAGAAATATATACCTCTCTGTTGCACTCCAATTTAGTTTATTTACTTTACCTTCAGATGTAGATATATTCTAGAATTGATGCTGAGAATTAAATATTTTATATTGTGTTTTTAAATCCTTAGTCAAATATGAGCTCTTTAGAGAAAAGTGATTTAGGCAGAACTTTACTCTAATAGATGAGAACAGACTCTAAGAGGAATATGAAGTAGATTTCAAGCCTCATTTTCTTCTAAAGTCTGATTGGATTCTGCTTGTGATTAGGGAGTTACGGGAAGCCAGGGAGGTGAATTAGTTCCTTCAGGCTTCTGTTGTGCAAACTACTATTCTAGTGCACATCTCAATACAGCAGGAGGCTGAATTAGTTTTTTTTTTTTTTCCTTCTTCTTCTTCTTCTTCAAAAGGTAAACTGCCTAATCTTTTGAACGGGTAGAAGAATACGAAAAATAAACATATTTAAATTGACTATTTTAAGGAATAACTAAGATAAAACACATAAAAGTGCTTAACATAATAATGATCAATAAAAATAAATCTCTCATTCACTCACTTATTCAACAAATACTTATTGCAAATTTACCGTGTGCTCCTAAGTAAAATTAATGTAGTTCATTTCCTATGAGGCCATTGTTTGTGATGCAGTGTTATAACTGTGGCAGCAGAAGGAAGGTCGTCAGTATGCCCTGGGACCACAGGAAAAACCTGCCACCTAAACCCAACTGGTGAGCCACTAAAGCTTTGTAGGACAGATGATGCTTGAGTTTAGATGAATGGGGATCAGGGGTGATGGGGGGAGGGGAAGGCATGGAAATGGAAATGACTTGGTTATATTCGGAATACTATAAGAAGAGGGAGAGAAGAGGAACGGAGGGAGATGAGAAAAGAAGAAAGCAGGAGCAGATCATAAAGAGCTTTTGTGGGCTGGGTTGAAGAAGGTTGAACATTATTCAAAAGCTAAGGAGTACCACTTTGTTCAGCACTTTGTAAGATAGGATATGAAAAATGAGTTACTCATGGATTTGGTTCTCAAAAAACTCTGATAAAAGTAATAAAATGTTAAGAGTAAAAATTATGAAACAAGATGGCCAATAAAAGGTAATATGTGTGGGTACTGTACTAAATTGTGTGGCATGGAATTTCCACGCCTGCATGAGCATCCCTCAAAAGCTTTTTCAACTCAGTGCTCTAGGAAGACTTCACAGTCCATTGGGATTGGCACAAGATATAAAAACCATTTGCCATCCCTAATCTGTAATACTGTAAAATGGACGTAATCTAAGTGGAAGAGCAGTCTTAAACTGAAAGACCCCAGTAGAAAACTGAGTCTCCCACTTAGTTCCTTTTTCTTTATTTTAAATTCATTCATTCATTCATCTCACTATGTCTAACTACTTTGGGGATGTCTATGATGTGAGATGACAAAGATAAACCAGGAACAATCGCTGACCTCATGTTCTTGAAGGTGAAGGTGAGAGATAAAACAAATACACATACATTCCAAACACAAAGTAGGGAGTGGAAAGTTGCTTAAGAAGAGGTATAACCACCTGCTCTGGGACCTTAGAAATGGGACCAATTGCTTCCACTTGTGAGGACTGGGTTGATGTGAGATCACTTCCTGGAGCAGGTGACAATTACTCTAGGCCCTGGGCCAGCAGAATTCAAATAAGGAGTGGGAGAGCCAGCAAACAAAGCTGCAAGGTTTCTCAGGCCCATATACATACAGTGGAGTTGATTAGGGTGGCTTCTAGCTAGACAACACCAGTGAGAAATGAGGGTTGAAAAGCAAGGTGGAGTCTAATGTGAAGCACCATAAATGCGTTATGCTAAATGAAGTTGGCCTTTATTCTCTAGGTGGTAGGGAGCCAATGGAAGTTTCTTTTCTCCCTCTGGCATTCCTTTGGCACTTAACATATACTGATATTCAATATCATTTTATATCTGTATAATCTGCTTCCCCACAAGATGGTAAATTCTGTGGTATCAAGGACCTAAGCTTTACTTGTCTTGCAAGTAACAAGTATCCAGGCTGGGTGGAGGCGGGATACAATTTTTATATGTCAAACAATATTGGATGCTTTTACACAGGAAAACATTCTTTGCAACTGTCTGTCATGGTTTTGAAATGAGAAAACTAAAACCCAGAGGAATTAAAGAACCAGCCCAAGGTTGCACACGTAGTAAGTAAAGTCAGGAATCAACCAGGTGTGTCAGCTCCAAAACTTGTACTCTTTCCACTGTATTACACTGTCTGATTGATTGAGTTACTCATTTCTTAAACACATATTTCCTGAATGCTTATGTTTTTGCCTGGCTCTGTTCTAGGAACTGAGAATACAGAAAAATCCCTGCCTTCTGGAGCTTACACTCTAGTGAGAGAGTCAGACAATTAATAAATAAGCAAACAAAACAAATTCAGATGGTGATAAATGATGTGAAGAGAATGGGCCAATAGATGGGGAGTGCTGTAGAGTGGGGGTGAGGAGGAGTTTGTTAGTGGTCAAAGGCAGACTCCTTTGAGGTAGTAACATGTGAGCTGACTTCTAGACAACAAAGATGTAAAAGTCATGGAGGGAAACATGAGAGCAAACACAAAACCCCCAAGGAAGAAATGAAATTGAGTTTGAAACTTTAGGGTGGGAGGATCGCAAAGGGGGACATGATGGCTGGAGTCTAGTGAGGGAGAAGGAAAGTGAAACAGAAAGTCAAGAGGAAACAAGTATTCATGAGACTTAGAATTATTTTGCCCCCTACAAAAGCTATAGTATTTAGATAATAACCCAAGTCCTCAATGGTACACAGAAAGCAGAAGTACCCCAAGGGCAAAGGAGTACACACAGCCTGCCTTTCCCTACCTGCACCTCCCCTCTCCCAACATACATCTGTGAGTCTATTTGCTCTGAGGAAATATTTGTTTCCCGACTCTAGGTTGCATGGGCAGCACTGTGAAGTTACGGTTGTTTGGATACCGATGAACAGATTTTGAGGTCAGGGACAATGTAGACTGAGAGGATGTTGGCCTCCTGACCCAAAAAAATGCTTAACTCCACTTGCTCTGAAATTTATACATGATGGTTTTTTGGGGTGTTTTGTTTTGTTTTGTTTTTAGTAAAAGACACAGACTCTGCATATAGCATTGCCTAAAAATAAAAAAAATTTAAAATGGCTCTGAAATCTTTATCACTGCCAATGCTCCATGTATATGTCAGATGGAATAAAAATGCTTGCTATGGCCTCAGCATAGCTTTAAGAAGCCTTTGACTAATGATATGCTTGGTGTAAAGATGGGAGATGACACCAGGCATGGAGGACCTTGTGCTCCAGATTTCAAACAAGTAGCCTGTGCAGGCTTTTAAAATCTCAGGGCAGCTGCAGAAAAGCACATCATGTTGAAATTCCTTCTACTTTAGGAGTTGGTCCTTCATATTATGTCTTGAGGTAGTAAATAATATTATTAATTTGATAAGTAGTAAGTGATGATGGACCCACCTATTCCATCCCCTCCTTGAGCAGTCGGCCTCTCAGCCTCTTAGGTACTTATTCACACTAAGAAAAATGTGTGTGTCAATCAAGGAAAAGAGGCTATGAAGCAACCAAAGTATTTATTCGAGGTCTTAGGGTTTGCCTAATCTGGGAGGCACAGAGTCAACTGAAATCAAAAGTGTGCTCTAAGTTGCTTGTGAGTGCAGAATAAAGGCTTACAAAGGCAAAAACCAAGAGGTTATGTAACTTGTTTTGACAGAATTGTGATTGGTGCTGGTGGAATTTAAACTATCTAATGCATGATTGCTTATTTAGCAAACAGAATTTTCATGATCTCTGTTTCAGTCCAAAGTAGAACGATGTGTTTCAGGAGGTTGTGCAGTTGCAATTGACAAGAGTCAAACGTTGATGGTGTTTTTAGAATTGAAACAGGAGACTTGCATGGGCCATACTTCCTCAATGTCCTTTTGACTCTATTTTGAGTGATTTTCTTAGCAATGCTGACTTCATTTTGAATCTTCTTTCACAGTGAGAATCCAGGGTGGTCTCAAGAAGCCTGTTAATACTGGCTAACCCTTACTGTATACTCAGTATATCATAGGCTTATTGGCAATTTTGGAGCCCTTATAGTGTACCACGTTAAGTTCTTTATGAGAATTATCTCATACTTTTTACAACAGCAGTTCTTAATAAACATTTCAGTTTCGGGATCTCTCACTCAAAATTAATGATGACTTTTTTTTCTCTTAAACTCATTTTATTTGCTTACCTATTTACTTATTACTTTTTGAAAGGTGAATATCACTACCTATTTTTTAATTAACATACAATGTGTTATTTGTTTCAGGGGTACAGGTCTGTGATTCAGCAGTCTTACACAATTCACAGCACTCACCATAGCACACTCCACCCCATGTCCATAACCCAGCCACCCTGTCCCTCCCACCCCCATCCCCTCCAGCAACCCTCAGTTTGTTTCCTGAGATTATGATGTCTTCCGTATTGTTTATATGCATTTTATCTATCAATATGTATTAGATTAGAAATTAAAACTGAGAATTTAAAAAATATGTATTAAGTAATTTACAAGTGACAATAATAAATCTATTACATGTAAACCTAAGCAGTTTTTTGTTAAAAATAGCTGTTTATCAAACCCAAAAGGATTTGCAAGAAGATTGACATTATTTTACATTTTTTGAATTTCTTTTATGTCTGGCTTAATCTAACATCTAAACTCTTTTATCTTCATCTGTGTTTAATCTATTATGCATGTTGCTTTAATTGAAGTAAATGAGGTAAATATGATTTTTTCACAGATATATGAATGTAAAAAGGTGAAATGTTTGCATAGCCTTTCAGATAATTGCAGATTTCTCCTTTCACACTACACTAAAATTTGGCAAATGGTAATTTCTCTAAGGTTAATTAATATGTGAAATCTGAAACCATTTCAATGCACTTTTTGTACTATCTTACACTAAAATTTATGCATCTATCTTATACTTTAAATGGGCCTTTTTGAAAAAAATGAACTTTTGCCACATACGTAGATTTGCAATGTCATATATTAGTAAATTGGAAAATATTTATACAGACTCTTGAAATGTTGACATATTTCACTATGAAATAACAAAAAATTCTATTTGTTAATATTACTATCCATCTCATCAGAAAAATCTTTAAGTCTTGGAATGTTGTCATGCTCATGCTAACAGATGCAAGGTTTCCAAATTGTAACGTTTGCCTGAAAATTCAAATTTTACTATTGACAGCAAATGCCTTCAGATGTTTCCTTGAAAAAAAAACAAGTTCACTTCATTGGTTTTCAAAAAAGTTTTTGCCAGATACCCAAGACTAAATAATCATAGTTTACATGTCAGTTATTCTTTCAAGTAAACATGACATTCAATGAAAATGTGGTCAGTTTAGCTTGCAACTTAAATGATGGCAGAATCTCTTTTATCCTGAGAAAACCATATGCAATATACAGTAGAGCGCAGTAGGCACGCCTCTCATTTCATCATGCAGAATATTTAAAACTTATGGACTCAAAAGTCAAGATTTTTTTAAATTAAATTAATAATTAAATTACATAAAAATAATTAAATTAGTAATAATAATTGCACTGTTTCATAAAAGATATTCTTAAATAAAACTAACTTTTTTTTCATTGTGAGTGTATGGTTAATAAAAAATTCAATGATTACTAATAGACTTTGTTGCCATTGTCTTAATTTGTGCTAAGGCACCAAGAGTTTTACCCACCATTGCTTTTGCACCATCATTGTTGTAAAGGCAAACACAATGAAAAAGGAAAATAATATTTTATTATTATAAAAATAATTTTGATCTTATATATTTAGAGAATTGTTCAGGATGACAGCCAAGATAAGGTAGAGTTAGGTTCTAAACATATCAGGAATGATTCTAGAGCTTGTTTTCTTAATCCATTCCAAGACAGTAATGCTGAATAGAGGATAGCAACTGTTTATTTCTATTCCTCTTGGCCTAATCAAGATTGGTAGGAGTAGAAGTAGGAGTATGGGTTGAAGGCTTGTTTAGCCAGAGTCACAGTTGGTTATTTTTAAGTTATCACTTCAAAGGAGAGGTACATGGCGGTAGCAAGTGAGTAACTATTACTACTGCCAGGAAACACTAGAAATTATATATATATGACAGTAAAATCAGTATTTTTTAAAATCAGTATTTTTTAAAAATCCTCATGGTTCTGTAAAGAGTTAAAATAAAAGATTGTTTTGGTCAACAATTCTTGGTTTTCAAAGATTTGGAATAGGAAAAAGTAGAATATGCAAAATGTTGATTGCAGAGAAAATGGGAAAATTGAACTTCTGAAATACAGTGAATCAAAAGAAGTGGTGTAGAAAATGATCATTCTTGGCATTTTGCAATATCATGGAAAATAGGAAATGAAATTAACTAGGATAGATGCAATAGGGATAGAAGTAAAAGGGTGAAAATTAGAGGTACTCAAGAGATAGAATCAACAGAACTTGGCACATAATTGTTCACAATGTCCAGGAACAGAAGAGCCAAAGACAGATTTGAAATATTGTGCCACACCGACACTCTTCTTGAATATATGGCAAATCTCCCCAACTAGACCATAAGCTTCTTGAAAACAAGAAACATATCTCTTTTTGGTGTTTTATTAGCACAATTTGACACAATGTTGAGCACATTGTAGGTACTCAAACAAATGCAGAATTAGGTAATTCAACCTTTAGACCTCTTAAATTAAAACCAAATAACCCCCTTCACCTGACCTTTCCTTATTAGCTTAGTCACACAAATTATTTCAAGTATTCTTCCATTAAGTTTAACTCAGCAAACATTTATTGAGTAGTTGCTGTCACTAGGAATTGGATGGAGAGCTAGAAATATAGATGCAAATAAAGTGTGGCCCCTGTCCTCCAGATGCTAAGAATCTAATGGAAGAGAGACACATATATAAATAACTTTATGGTCTTACTCACATTATGAATGAAGTCATGTGGAATCACAGAGGAAAGGGCAATCACATCTCCCTGAAGCAACTGGAGAAAATGTGAGATAGCATTTGAGATGAATTTTGATGTGTGAATGGTAATTCAACAAGAGAAGAAGAGAAGTATTCTAGGCAGAGGAAGCAGGTCAGTTTAGTTTGTGCAAAAATTTATTCAATTCTTTTCGCATATAGGTACTACATGATTCTGGCATAGGAAATGAATAACTCAGTTTTAATACTTTGAATTGATGCTCATGGTAGAGCAGAGAAGATAAACATGTAAACAACGTGTACAGTAAAATGTGCTGTGTATAGTAATAAAATTGTTACCCAGGCACAGAATAATACAGAGGAGGATGAAGGGGAAAGTGAGGACTACTTTAAGGCATTTTTCTTTATATGCTGCTGAGGGATATATAATGCTATACAGAAGAATGTTGTGAGCAGCTTAAAAACAAAACAAAACGAGGGTGCCTGTGTGGCTCAGTGGATTAAAGCCTCTGCCTTCAGCTCAGGTCATGATCCCAGAGTACTGGGATCGAGCCCCGAATCAGGTTCTCTGCTCAGCAGGGAGCCTGCTTCCCTTCCTCTCTGTCTCTCTGCCTGCCTCTCTGCCTACTTGTGATCTCTGTCTGTCAAATAAATAAATAAAATCTTAAACACACACACACACACACACACACACACAGTTACCCTAGGATCATAGCTGTGGTTTGTGGGTGTATTTTCCTTAGTCACTATGCCGACTTGAGTGACATCCATGGAATATGCCTCACAAGTAGCCAGCTACAGGGAACATAACTGACCAAGAGCCCATGTACATATATTTCAACTTAATAATTCTCCAACATTGAAAAATGGTATTTTACTTAGGAAAATTTGCTTTCTGACTTCAGTAAGGAGGGGAGAACAATCTTCCAACTTTAGACCCCCATTCTAGAATGGCAACCATTCATAAGAGCTAAAGAGTCTCTTTTCCCTTTAGATAGGAAAAAGATATGTGCTCAATCCCCACTTCTTATTTTATTCCCTGTACAAATATCATTTGCCATTTAACCACACTCTGGCTTTGTCATTTTACCTCTCCTGGGGCCACATATATCCTCCTGTACATTTTGTCTGCCTTCATAGCTATTTGCATTTGAGATCTGTTATTTTGAGCATATTTGACTTCATTCCATGAATTTGAATGAAGTGAATTAGTGCTGGAATCCTGAAGAACAAGGAGGAAAATTAATGAAATTCTAAGCTGGGACAGTGATGACAGAAGTCGAGAGGAGCTAGATGGATCTGAAAATATTTTAGGGGTAGAATCAACAAGACATGATGCTTAATAAAGTATAAGGATGAATGAGCAGGCAGGAATCAAGGATAACTCTCAGATTCCTTGATAGGGTAAAAGAGTACCTCATGAGCTTCTCCATTTCTTTCTTAGTTTTCATACACAACATGTTCTGGAAGTTTTCAGAAAACACAAGAAGAAATGTCATTGGAAATAAATGGCATAACAGGGATACAAGAGAGGGACTCCATTGTTACCAACTTACATTGGAAAAATATGATCAAGAATTTGAGAAACAATGTTGGGAGCTGTTGAGAAGTGTATATTGACTTCTAATGGCATTTCGGTTAAATATGATTGCAGGACACAAGAGAGATGTTACTTGTCAGTTTCGTAATTGAATGTCACTGACAACATCCTAAGTCAGATCTTAGGAATTCATAGTTCAAATATTGTATTTGATCCCAAATTACTCTCCTTGATTTCTGGCTCATTCCACTAAGCCTATTTTTGCTTTGGCTGCACACTGTCCTTGAATTAGTCATGGTAAAATATCACATTTATCATGTCATTCCTTATTACAAAAACCTGGTTTCTCAGGGAAAGCCCATACTCCTGGGTCTGGCCTTCAGAAAACATGAGGGCAAGTACCCTCAGAGCTGTTGGAAATAACTGTACCCGGCACGTATTCCTGATACTCTTGCAGTTACCACCATTATTTTCTTGCCAGTATCTTTTTTTAAAGTATCTTATTTATCTGTTTGAGAGGGGGAGGGGGAGAGGAGAGGGGGAAGCAGGCTCCCCACTGAGCAGGGATCCTGTTGCAGGGCTGTCACAGGACGCTGGGATCATGACCTGAGCAGAAGGCAGACACTTAACTGAATGAGTCCCCCAGGTGCCCTCTTGCCTGTACCTTAACTATCATTAAAAAGGGAGCTGTAAGGTCTGTAGAAAGCAATCCCTGAGTGTTAGCAATTACCATTATTCTTTCTCAAGACCTCAGAATTTTTTTTCCTGCCACTCCAGTGATACCATAGATCCATAGATCTCTCCATAGATCTCTCCATAGATCTCTCAAACCTACAACTTGATTTACCTCCTGTCAACTGGTTTCTCCACCCATATCACAGTCTTCACATCTCCTATAGAGATGACATAAGACATCTCTGCCCAGGTAGGCAACATCTTTGATTCTTTTCTTTCCTTAAGAATTCCAGCCATCAGTAAATCCTGTCAATTCCACCTCAAAATCGTGTCCCAAATCATGACACCCCATAGCTGCCAGCCTATCCAGCCACCATCAGTTATGACCTGGGCTGTTTCAGCTGGTCCTCATGTCCCCACCTTTGCTCTCTCCAATGTTTTTAAACAGCAACTAGTGTAATCTTCAACTAAATCAGACCAGATTACTTTCCTGTTTTAAATCTTCATGACCCACAGACCTTACACCGCCAGTGTCTGACCCCTGCTACCCTCTCTAACCTCATCTTCCCTCCTTACCTAATCAGTCTACTGCTCTTCTGGATTCATTTTATTTCCTTGAACAAGTCAAGGCACTTTCTTCTTTTTAGGAGTTGGTACCTCATGTGCCTCTACTTGTAACTCTTTTAACTGCCATACGCTTCACATTCTACCCTCTTCTTATCTCTACCTCTAACCTTATCTTTGTCCACTTTCACTGAATATTTTTGACCATCTTACCTTCTCTCTTTTTGTTACCATCTTCCAAGGAGACTTCAGTGTCAGCCACAAAATGCTCTGACTTGATCATCATTTCAATGCATTCATGTAACCTTTACTATACTCACGTGACTATCAGTGAGTTCCACTTCATCCCTGAAATCTTGAGTCCAGAAATCCCAGTGTCCACAGCCTGCTGGTCCCTCTTCCATCCTCTGTTCTCCATGAATCTGTACTTTGACCTTGTGTTGATCTCCATCTTTTTACCCACTTCCTTTCTTCCAGGCTGAGCATATTCCTGGCTTCTCTTCCTTTTCTGTTCTTTCTGATTTACATTCCTCATTCCTTTGAGAGTTAGCCACATTTGATTTTCAAACTTCAACCCTAAAGCAACCATACCTTTCCTTCTCATTGTTCATGATTACTAAGCGCTGTGGGAGAAAATCCCATAATCATGCTGATTATGGCCCATCTCAGTGCTGCTCAGCAGACCTCTACTGATTCTAACGTGTCTCTCTTGCCTCACAGGTGCAATTCCAATCCTTTACAGCTTTATGTAAGTCTCCAAATTCATTCTAGACTTCCCTTTGGTGTCCTGGCATCTAAATGTGTAAGGCAAAGACACTGTCAGTTAAGAACTCCTTCAGCTTTTTTTTTCCTGTACCTTAAAATGATCCTATATGACTTCTGCCTTAAAATAACACTCTAACTTTATAGTAATTTGATCTTTCTTATCCCAAATAGAAAAGTATCCCCCTTCCCACCTAAGGCTGAGGTATGCTGTCTTAGAAAAACAAACTGCCATTTGTTCTTTGTTAAACATGTTTTGTAAGTATAATGTGTGTGTGTGTGTGTGTGTGTGTGTGTGTTTATAGTGAGACATATTTATAAGGAAAATTAAAGATGGACTTGCTTAAAATGACAAAAGTAAAAAGATCTATAATTCTTATAGCCATTGAAAGCAACTTTAGTATATTGGTGAATATACTTTAAAACTTTTCCATGCATATATGTTATAAAATGTAAATCTTATATTGTATTCGCCTTTCTTTACCTAAATATGTATTGTAAAGATATATTCATCTCATAATACCATCGTATACCTTCGTGTGGTTATACTACATGTACTTAACCAATATCTACAGTAGGGGCTCAGAAATCAGGACTCTAGACCCTATTCTCACTCCGCCTTCTTCAGGACTTTGCTTCCCATGGACTCCCTTTCTCTTTTGCACCTTCATTCTGCCTTTCCAGGAGCTTCTTTCCCTTGGCCCACAGACATGCTTGAGTCCTCTCCCTGCCACACTCTAAAATCTTTTGCCTACTCCTGCCTCCTCTTCATCAGACACTACCATGTGTCTCTCCTAAGGATAAAACTGTTTCACAAAAACAGTACTCTACCTTTAAGCTATCACCCTTTTACTTATCCTGAGTTCTTTGGCCTATTGTAAACTAGCATTCTCTTTTTTGCCGTTTATTGAAGCTGCTTCCTCTCCACAGCCCCCCAAACCCTGAAAACACTTTCCTCCAGTTACCAGTCCCCAAACACAGACTCCTGGTGGCTCCTCAGCAGCAAATCCTAAACGCAACTTCTAGAACTTCTAAGTAAGTGGAAACAGGCATCTCTTATCCCTAGACTAAGAATGTTATTCAAAAATGCATGGATTGTTGGATAACAACTTAAAACATTTTTTAGGAGGAAAATTTTTGTGAAGATAACTGTAAGCAAGGGTAGTTAGAAATGTCTGAATTATATTCATATCTTTATACTATAATAATAGGCCTATGGCTATTCATCTTTTGATATTGCAGTATGTTATAGAATGTGGATGTGAGAAAGACTTTGAATGATTTTCAACAAGTAATGTCTATGAAAAAATACATCTTTTTATTCTTTGTGCCATTCCAGATTTACTGCCTAAAATAAAATATCTTCCAAGACAATTTAGAAGATTATTTGCTAACCAACAGACCTATCAAGTGACATTTTTCTCCTGCCACATAGCTTTAGGATTCCTTTAATTTGCTGTTGTCTGTTTTAGCCTTTTTTGATATCTTCCTTCTATCTACTTATCTTGTTCACTATTCTGTGTGTTAATCACTAGTCAAATTTTGCACTAGCAATTTTCAATCTGGGGGTATATCAGAAACTTATAGATGATATATCCAAAAACAATATGCATATAATTTTGCAGTATTTAAGTATACTGTATAAAAATAAATATCATTGTTGGAGCAGCTGTGCAGAAAATAGACCTATATATTCATGATTCTTGGCAGAGAATTAAAGGAACATATAGTTCCTCCTGGAATGAGGGAGGTATGGGACTCTTGGAGTCCATAATAGGATATATAAAATTCCAATATTACTCAAAACAAGACAAGGCTGTTAAAGGTTAGAAGAGTTTGAGTCTTTATCTAGCCTTTATTTATCTAACAATTTTCAGGACTGCCAATCTAAACATCCCTTTCCCCACATTCAGAATTTTTAGCTAAATTATCTTTTTTTGTAAGGTTTTATTTATTTATTTATTTGACACAGACAGAAAGAGATCACAAGTAGGCAGAGAGGCAGGCAAAGAGAGAGGGGGAAGCAGGCTCCCTGCTGAGCAGAGAACCCCACGCAGGGCTTGATTCCAGGACCCTGAGATCATGACCTGAGCCAAAGGCAGAGGCTTAACCCACTGAGCCACCCAGGTGCTCCTAAATTATCTTTTTTTTTTTTTTAAGATTTTATTTATTCATTTGACACAGAGAGAGAGAGAAACAGTGAGAGGGGGAACATAAACAGGGGCAGTGGGAAAGGGAGAAGCAGGCTTCCCGCCAAGCAGGGAGCCTGATGCGGGGCTCGAACCCAGGATCTTGAGATCATGACCTGAACCAAAGGCAGACACTTAACCTAATGCTACTGTGAGGTAGGTATTATCTACATATTACAGATGAAGAAACTAGACTCAAAGATAAAAACTTAGCCAATGTCAAATAGCTAATAAGTGCAAAACTGGCACTCAAACCCAGGTCTGAATGGCCCAAATCCATGCTTTTCTATCAGAAATTTTCTAGGGTGCCCAGGTGGCTCAGTCAGGTATGCATCAGACTCTCTTTCAGCTCAGGTCTTCATCTCAGGGTTGTGAGTTCAAACCCTGCCCCCCAAAAAAAGTAAAAAGAATTTGTTTTGAATATTTTCAGATACTGATAGAAGTGGTTCAGACTTCTTTCAAAAATCCAAAATACTGGTTTGTTAGTATGATCATTTTTATTATGTACCCACCATCAAATTATTTTTTTTCAACCCAGGAAAGGCAATGTGATATAATGGAAAGAAAATAATATTTGGAGCCAAACGAATCTGATTTGAATCTGAAATCCACTGTTCACTTGTTTTCTGTGTTAAGCTATTAACTTCACTCTTCTCAGCCTCGGGGTTTTTCATTTGTTTGTTGTTTGTTTTTTAATGTGTAAAAAGGAGGAAATAGTATCTGCTGAATGGGGAATTATAAAATATTTAAGTCATGTTTAGTTCAGCATAAATATGCATAAATGTTAGTGTTCTTGAGAAAATTTTTAGTATTTTGGTATTTTTGTATTTTATTAAGAACATAATTTTTTAAAAAGTCTCCCTCTTAGTTTGAATTATTAAACACTTTTACTGTTACTAATTAGTGATTAATAATTTTCTCATTAAAAATAAGTCATTTGCTTTTAATATCTTCAGTGGTGATCATACTGTAATTAAAATTCCATATACTTTTTTTCTCTCATATTTACATAATGAGCATTTCCTGTCATCATTATCTCTACAATTTTAAAGGCTCCAAAATAGTCCTACATTCAGATAGATGTACCACAGTGTTTTTAACCATTTCTCCATCATTTGAATGTTTATTTCCAGTTGTGAGTTGTTCTTTGGGTTTTTTGTTTTGTTTTTGTTTTTAACATTAAAAACATAATACTGCGATAAAGCTTTGAACACAAATCTTTGTACACATCTCTGATTATTTCTTTACAATAAATTCTTAGAATTGAATTACTAGATTAAACAATACTTTAAAATAAGAACTTCTAAAAAAAATCAAAGAAAGTCCTTATAAGTAGAAAATTCTATAGGGGTACCTGGGTGGCTCAGTGGATTAAGCATCCAACTCTTGGCTAGAGCTTGGGTCATGATCTCAGGGTCAGGAATTGAGCCCCCGAATTGGGCTCTGCACTCAGCAGGGAGTCTGCTTTCTTCTCTCTTCCTCACCTTCTGCCCCTCCCCCTGCTCAAGCTCTCTCTTTCTCTCTAATATAAATAAATAAAATCTTTTTTAAAAATTCTATACATGCTTATGATTATGATATTTTATTTTTGTCTTCTTTTTGTAACCCCATTTTGAGGGTAATTTTCTTTTCTCTTTTTTAAGATTTTATTTATTTATTTGACAGGCAGAGATCACAAGTAGGCAGAGAGGCAGGCAGAGAGAGAGGAGGAAGCAGGCTCCCTGCTGAGCAGAGAGCCCAGAGCCCGATGGGACGATGGGACGTGGGGCTTGCTCCCAGGATGCTGGGATCGTGACCTGAGCCAAAGGCAGAGGCTTTAACCCACTGAGCTACACAGGTGCCCTAGGAGTAATTTTCACTTAGAAAAACACTTTGAATGAAAGAGGAACTTTTCTCAGAATATTGTATTTATATTTGCAACCATCACTTAAATGGTAAAGTGTCTTTCCCTTCAGTTGATTCTTTTTCTGAGAAGAGATGGAATATAGTACACGAAAGAGGAAGTGCCATTTGGCTAGGCAGCAGACTTGTGCTCTTGGGGGAGAATCAGCAAATGTGGAGGATTAGGAACCAGGAGAAAGAATGGTTCATGCCAGCCACATTCATCAGTCACGGAATGTGCCCAGCTGCAGGGGAACAGCAGCTACCCAGAGCCCTCACTAGTGTGGCACCTCACAGTTGCATTGACTGGGTCAAGTATCAACACTCGGTTAATTAGCCACAATTCTCAGGATCTAAGGGTGGCAGCCAGGGGTCTGCCTGTTCACATGGAGAGATCGCTGCTTGGAACTGAGAGGTTCTGGGGTCTGGCCCCACAGCTGGCTGGCTCCGCGATGATTGTCAGGGGACTGGAGTGACTCAGGCATGGAGAACAGCAGGCAGTAATTTCACTGTTGCTTGTTATCTGTCCCTTTCTCCACTGAATGCTGCTGGTTGGTAGCAAAGGCCTGAAAGGGACGGCTGGGAGAGAACAATAAGGAAAGACAGGAAAACACTTTAAATAATGTCCTTAGCTGAAGTCACATGAACATCCTCTAAAGAATCATGGTGACCTGCCAGGCCCAGCTGGCAGACTGGTTTTGGAAATTCTTGAGACTGGAAACACAGGTCCAGTTACACTCTGCCTCTAGCTACCACTGTTCATTATGGATTTCCTGATCCATTCATTCTTTTTCCTCAGAGTAGATTTGAGGGCAGGAGAATGTGTATTAGGATGCAAAGGCCACCAGATCTCCTTATCAGGGTCAATTCTAAAAATGGTACTAGTTGCTAGATTGTCATCAAAGCTATCACTTCAAAGATCTGTTGAACAGGATAAGCTTTAAAAATGCAATGGTGATCTACTTCTATGCTACACATCCCTTTTTCTTTGTTTGCAACAATAGGTTTCCTACAAATCTAGCCAAAGATAGAGAAGAATCCTTTAAAGTTGTGCAGTTTAACCTCCCAGTAAATGCTCAAGTCCCTCCTGTCCAGCAACTAAGCAGCTGCTCATGAGTGAACAGTCCTCCTTCCCTCCAGAGCGGCCTGTCCCCCCAGTTTGGACGGTTTTGTCTCATCATTCATCCTTCAGCTAAACCACAATTCGAATACCTGAACTTTCCATTTTTATTCTTGCAGCACACAGAACAAAATGGCTTCTACTTGTATATTATATTTCTGAGCACATTGTGGCCTTTCACTGTGTCCTTTCTGTGTCTTCGCTTTAGATCTTGAATATTCTCAGTACGTATGTTTGTTCATTCATTCGTCAATTATTTACTGAACAGTACTGTGTGCCAGAGATAGTACCAAGAACAAAGATGAATAGTACACAGTTTCCTTACTTTAAAGGAAAGACAGACTCATAAATATATAAACTCAAAATAACACAGTGCATGGCATAGATAAACACAGAAACCTTTAAAAACTTAAGAGAGGGGCACCTAGGTGGCTCAGTGGGTTAAAGCCTCTGCCTTCGGCTCAGGTCATGATCTCAGAGTCCTAGGATCGAGGCCTGCATTGGGCTCTCTGCTCTGCGGGGAGCCTGCTTCCTCCTCTCTCTCTGCCTGCCTCTCTGCCTCTTTGTGATTTCTGTCTGTCAAATAAATAAATAAATAAATAAATAAATAAGAGTAAATGCCAAAAATTTATTTAAAAAAATAAATAAAGAATAAAAGCTTAACAGAGGACTGAATTACCCAGAGAAATGGAGTTGTGATCATTTAATATTTTCTGTAGCACTGCCTTCTTTTTTTTTTTAAGATTTTATTTATTAATTAATTTATTTATTTATTTGACAGAGAGAGAGATCACAAGTAGGCAGAGAGGCAGGCAGAGAGAGAGGGGGAAGCAGGCTCTCCGCTGAGCATACAGCCCAACTCGAGGCTCTATCCCAGGACCCTGAGATCATGACCTGAGCCGAAGGTAGAGGCTTAACCCACTGAGCCACCCAGGCGCCCCAGCACATGCCTTCTGAGCCATATCTTGGATAATAGGTAGAAGTGGGCCAGGCAAAGGGGTGGTAGAAAGTTTCTGGTACAGAAAGCAGTATGAGCAAAGGCCAAGAGACAAGTCGTGGTGTCAGCTGTGCAGGAAAGAGCCAGCAGCTCAGCCGCGTATTCCTGGCAATAAAAGTGCAAAACTAGAAATGAAGAGGATAAGGTTAAGAGCTAGAGAGTGAATGTGTTTTGCAAATGGCAAAGTTTTGAGTGCCCTCTCCAAAAATATTTGATATTGCCAGGAGGAAGCATTTTTGTACTTCCCAGCCTATGCTTGCCTCTTTCCCTACCCCCTTACACTGGAAATGATTATTAACTTACTGCTCTTCACTTCTGGAAAAGTCCCAATGCTTCCTTCTTCCGTCGGCCACTCCTACACTCTGTACTTTCTCTTCTTGTGCCTCATCAACGGACATACTCACTGCTGCATTTCCCAGAACTTAGTCCAGTGCCAGGCACAGCAACAAATAGTAAATAAGTTTATGATTACATGACTGCTACCAAGTAATATCTCTGTTCAGTGAACATTGCATTTTTCCAAAGAAAAACAGAATTAGAGAAATGTCAGAAGTATAAAGGCATGGGATTTTAGTTGTTATGGTTGAATTATTAATTTCAACTTTTCAACATAAATGTACAATTGTGAAATCAGCCTTCTGGAATTTTTATTATTCAGTCGCTAAAAATTGCTAAACGTTACCGTACATTTGTAGTGATAGAACTGTCAAGTTATAGCTGATCTTATCTTGACACTGAACTTTTCTGACAGTGTCTTAATTAACTTTTCTGGATTAGCTACTAAATTCTTAGCCTTCGTTTCTTTTTATCCAAGAACAGGAATTAATCAAGTAGTTGTAAATTTAGTAAGTTATCTTGGTTGTAGTGAAATTGAATATCGAGTGATAAAGGACTGGTTAAATAAATGATAGAATATGACCTTGATGAAATATTATTTAGTCTTTTTAAATGGATAATTATAAACACTACCTAGGTATATGGGTATGGCTTAAATAAAATGTGATTTAGAAGAAACATCAGAACATAATATGGAAATATAATGTAGTCAGGAGATAAAAATTAAAGGAAAATATGTAAATAATAAATATGTTAAGTAAGATGGCTTGTGAATTTGGGGAAGACTTTTAATTATGTCTTACATACAGATTTCAAAAGGTTGTATGTACATTGGATATCAATTACTGTAATCTGCATGAGTAAGTATGAAAGCTTTATTAGAATATAAACTATCAAATTTACATGCTGCAGTGGTAATACATTCCTTGTCAATATCTATTGCAAATTAAAACCTATTTATTACTGAAAAATATCTCACATTTATTATAACTCTAGAAGGGAGACCTGCCTTCTGAAGCCAAAGCTTCTTGTTATATAGGAACACATTTATTTGATGCATAACAGTACTGGAAATAAAATTAAAACGGCCAAATTTCACTACTCTACCAAATCAATTTTCATGCAACTGGTTTCCTTCCATTTCTTTTTCCTACCTATGTATAATTTTTATGATTGACACTAATGTTTTTGTATTTTTGTATATAACACAATTTATAAGCTTTATTTCCTACTTTGTAATGATCATTTTATTGCTGTATAAAAGAAACTTTTCTTAAAAGCAAAAATATAAGGCCCTTTGAGCAAAATGTAAGGCCTCTTAAATTCTTGCAATGCAGAGACAAACTTGCGTGTTTTTCCTGACCTTCCTTTGTCTGCTGACAGTGCACTTTATAGCTTTGCTTGGAAGACTGTTATCACCTGATTTCCATTTGAGTAGTAAGATGATAACGCGGAGTGCATGAGGAACTAGGTTTAGGTGACAGCCATATCATTTAATGTCTACTTATTGTTTCTCCAGGGGAATTCTGGCCTGGGATTCAGTATTGCTGGAGGGACAGATAATCCCCACATTGGAGATGACCCTGGCATATTTATTACGAAGATTATACCGGGTGGTGCCGCAGCAGAGGATGGCAGACTCAGGTAAAGCTCTGAAACATTAGAATTATTTGGAAGGTAAATCTGCCACATCAATGAGACATGTTTATACCTTTGGAGAATAATAATTTTACAAAGCTCTGTACTTGAAAGAAATGACTGTCAAAGCAAGCTTTCTGTAATGACTTCACAGATTTCTTCTTATTTAACTAAAATTCAACTAGTATTTAATTTGTGTTTGTTGATGGGCACCATGTTCAACATTCAGCCTGGCTCTGTAAGGAAGGTATGCAGATAAATTTTTGTTCCATGTGGCCTTCATTCTGGTTGGAAGGAAGAATACCCAGAGCTGGTGAGCAAATAATAAAATGTATCAAAAAACATTATACTGTAAGTAGAATTAGCAAATACGGCCATTGTATATATACTGTGGATATTCATAGACTCGGCAACCATTTATAAGGGCTTTCTCCAGGAGTTTGAACAGAGTCTAAAAACTATTCCATAGGAAGATTCTATTCTGGGTCTTTAAAAATAATTAAGTTTTCATGAACCTCATAAATCTGAACAAGAACATGGTGGGAGAAAGGACCAAGTTATCCCAACAAGGAGAGAAACCAGCTTCACATGGATGAGGACCATATGCGAGGTTAAGTACGCAGATGGAGCTCAGCATAGAGTCGTAGCTGCTAGACCCAGGGCCCCCACTCCTGAAAGAACTGAAGATTGTTTGGGAAAACTAAGGGTTACACACGTGGGACAATTAGTAAATAATATAAAACTCTCTCAGAGATCGCAGCACCCACTACAAGGCATAGCAGATTGGAACAATTAGAAGAGATTTCCCTGGGGAGAAAAACATGTCCCAGTGTTCGTTAGACCTTCCACTATACTGTGAATCCCCTCAGGCCATGGAGTTATATGTAGAAGCGAATCAGTAAATTCTGGCTGAGTGAATGAGTTTTTGAAGTAATTAATTAATTAATGGAGATGAAGTAGGAGGGTAAATTAATGAGTAAGAGGAGAGAGGGTTGCACAAGCAGAGTCCTCTAGGTAAGACTAACTAGCTTGCGTGGAGCCACAATGGGGACTGTGAACTCAGTATCACAAATGCAAGCTTTGTAGCCTGTCCTCAGTCTGTTTTGGTTTTGTTTTTGTTTTTTTTCATTAAACATAAGTAAACTAGTTTATTGTTTTTCTTACAAAGCAGTCAAGGACACTTTTGTTCCCTAACTACTGTTCTGATGCAGTGATTCCTTAGGACAGCTTGTGCAAGAGAAGCACAGATATTTTTTTTTCCAGATTTTTTTTTTTTTCCATCTCCTATCAACATGAAAAACAGGAGGGACACTCCCACAGGAAACCCCTGCTTTTCAAAAATAGAATTTTCAAACTGAATTGATGAGATTAATTTCTGAGTGAGGAAATATCCATGCTACAAGAGTGAACAATTTGAAACAGATACTGTATAATTCTTGAGTCATAGTGGGGACTGGGTTTGCTAATATTGAATGCTGGAGAAGCACCATTTTCAAAATTTAGAAACAGAGTTGTTGGAAGACAGCTCTGAAATCTGTGGTCCACAATGGATCTCCACAGCTCACACCACTCTGCCTAGAAGCAGGGGAACTTCCCTCTCTTAGCTGAATTCTGGCTCCATGTTTGGAATAGAATAGCCTTTATGTTAAACATGCTTGCCCTACAGTTAAGAATGAAAAGCAGCCATACCGCCATTGTTTGCTTGCAAATCTAGGTGGCAGTCCCATGCCTGTGGAGGTGAAAGGAAGTTCTGCTAGAAGCATCATTCAGTAGTTGGAAAGAGAATAATCATAATGCTAGCTAAAACTTATTGAGCTTTTTTTTTTTTTTTAAGATTTTATTTGTTTATTTGACAGAGAGAGAGTACAATTAGGCAGAGCGGCAGGCAGAGGGAGAGGGAGAAGCAGGCTCTCTGCTGAGCAGGGAGCCCCATGCCGGGCTCCATCCCAGGACCTTTGGATCATGACCTGAGCCAAAGGCAGATGCTTAACCAACTGAGTCACCCAGGCAGCCAAAAACTTATTGACCTTTTTATATCTATGGGACATTGTGTTAAAATAGATAGAAACAGAGATGTACAGAAACACATACAGTCTTCTAGGTACAACATCCAATGAGGTAGATAGTAGGAGCAGAGTCCTACCACGACCACATGAGCTTAAAAGAAGACCAAAGCCTCCAATAGATAAGACTGTTGCTCAGCTAACATCTGGATTTTAGCCTCTAAGAACCTAAGCAGAGATTCCAGCCACGCTGTACCAGACTTCTGACCTATGAAAACGGTATGCTAATAAATGGGTGTTATTTTAAGCTGCTAAATTGGTGACAATTTTCTAAGGAGCAATAGAACACTAGCACACACCTCATTCTAGGAATTCCAAGTTCATTGTAAAAAACCTCCCTGTTATGAGGTCTGCCATATATAAAGTGACTGTGGAGGCTTAAGACACAGATGAAATGAGAGGCAGTTCTCTCCCTGATGATGAGATTAGACTCCAGAATGAGCTCAGGTCTCAGGAGTTGCCCCAGATAAGAGATGTAAGAGAAAGAACGTACTCTTTGGAGTCAGAGGACCCAGATTTCTAGCTGTGTGGCCTTGGGTCTCTTTTTAAGCTCTCTGTGCTCCAGTTCCCTCACTGGTTAAATTGGAGATAGGAGCATAGATCTCAGAAAGCTATGGTAAGGATTAAATGAAATGGTAAGCCTGAAAGAACTATATAAAATTTCAGGCCCTCACCACAGCTCATCCTGCCAAGCCAGCCATTTAACAGCATGCTGAACTTGAGCCACAAATTTGTGACAGCCAGAAAGGGACCCTGGGGGTAGAATTCTAAAATAACCCCCAGTGACCACACCCTTGATGGTCTCTTCCACAAGAGTGTGGGAAGAACCTGTGACTTGATGAGCTATCACCTTCCTGATAATATTGCTTTATATGGCAGAAGGGATTTCACAAATGTAATTCAGGTCCCTAATCTGTTGACTTGGAGTTAATCAGAAGAGAGATTACATTGTGTCAGCCTGACCCAATCCAGTGAGTACTTTAAAACCCAAGAGATTGTCCTGCTGGCCGGGACAGAGCAAACTTCCATGTTGGGAGAGGTTCTACAGAGGAGGCCCTGTGGCAGGTACCTGCAGGCAGCTTCTGGGTGCTGAGAGTGGCTCCCCGCCTACAGCTAGTGAGATATGGAAGATTGCAGTGATACAGCTAAATTCTGACAATAGCCACCTGAGCCTGGAAAAGGACCCCATGCTCCTGAAAGGAAGCTGAAAAACCAAGCAAACAAACAAAGCAAACCTTGACACCCTGCTTGCCAGACTGAAGAACTCCGCTAAGCTGTACCAGGACTCCGGACCCACTACAACTCTGAGATGAAAAATGCATGTTGTTTGGAACTTTAAAATTTGTGGTAGTTTATCACTCAACTATAGAAAATGAATATGAACACTGTGGAATTCTGACTCAGAAACTCCCTCCTGGCTGGGCCCATGGCAGGCCTCTGCCAGGGGGACCACACTCCAAACCTCGGAAACACTGAGCCGGCCTGTCCCAGGCCCTTCACTCACCTGGAGGCAAGAGACAAAAAGCACAATGAAAGGCAAGGGATGGCAGGGGAGAAATCAGTGCCCCAAGGGGAGAGAGAGCAACAATCTGTTTAACCTGATGGCTGGTGATGTGTGTTTAAGCTAGAGTGTGAGAAAGAGCCAGAACTATAGAGAAAATGGGGAATGAGGGCTAAATTAAGGGGCAGTGCAAGAAAGCACATAATGGTTTAGATTAATTTCTCTGGACAATGACCTTATCCCTATGCAACCTCTTTTTAAATATAACTTATTGTGTATATGTGTTTGGGGATATGGTAGTAGTCCTTTGTGGGGTATGGATAAAATGCAGAAGAGTAGACAAAAATTAAACAAAATACAACACAGTTATTTTTACACTACTCAGAGTCAATCACTATTAACATGTTTTGTGCATTTATTTCTGGGCTTTTGTTGCTATTTTTTGAAATTCTGTTTAGATCATGCTCTCTACATTTAGCATTTGCTTAACTTCTCATAACCTTATTAAATAAACCTTTCCCTAGATAATTTTTTAAATCCTCTACAAGTGTTTTGTTGTTTAATAATATATTTACCACTTACATTGTTAAGAGTTTATTTTCAGTTTCTCAGCATTTTAAATAATTGGCAATCTTTTAGAAGACATTGTTGACCCTGATTTTCATAATTTCCTTAGAATACATTTCCGGTAGTCGAATTTTAAGACCAAAAAGTATGAACATGTTAAAGAGTTTTGACACACACTGCTAACTTTCCTTCCAGAGAGATTGTACTAAATTTTACTTCTACCAGCAATGTTGGAGAAGTCTTATTTTATGATATGCTCTCAGAATCTCATGCACTTACACATATATAATCTGGGGTTGTTTACCAAGGTAAACAATGGTGTATTTCTTTGCTTTACTTTGCATTTGTTTGACAGCTAACAATAATATTGAATTTTTCAAAAATGTTAAAATTTATTTGTATTTTTTTCTTCTGGAAGTAGTCATTAAAATTTGATAATATTATCTATCTTTAAAGTAAGAACATTTTGGAAAGAACATTAGGTTTTCTTCCAGAGCAAAATAGATATATCTCCATGCTTTGAGGAGTGATTTTTATTTCTACTTTTGTTTCTGAACCAAAAAAATGCCCTTTGTGTGGCTTCAAATCCCTGGATTGCTGCGGACCAATATTGATCTGTCATCCTGGGGAAGAACTATCACATGACAGTCTCCGTTTGGCAATGCAGCAATGACATTTTACACAACAGTGCATTTATTAAACCCATCCACAGCACAAAAGCAGCATGTAGTAGCAGGCAAAAAAGATGGCTGCTTGCCAGTTTCCTGACAACTGACACAATTTAATCTCTCATCCCTCAGCACAATAATTTCTATTTCTAGACAAGATGAAAGGAAAAAAAAAGTTTTCTTTAAATCCATTGCTTCATTTGTTCCTTCCGTGTCTCTTTATGGGTAAGACTGGCTTTGTCCTTATAAAATCCAAGACAGCATACATGTTGATTTTAAGCAAGAATATTGATCACCCTGAGGTTTGAAAATATTGACCAAAGTTGAGAGGTCAAGGATCAATGTTTCAAGAATACGACTCCAATGTATAATTCACAGCATTGTCCTGTCATGTAACTCACTCTCTGATTTTATTCATTAATTCATATTCATTAACTCACTAGTGATTTTAAAACAAGAAAATGAGGAGAAAGAGAGGGAAGGGAAGAAAAGGAGCAAAGGGAAAGAAAATAAAGAAGAAGAAAAAAAATTGATCATTAGGAGCTAAAGACAACACGTAACTTGGATATGGAGAAGACAAACCTAAACTTAATATTTGAAGGGCAAATTAAAAGCACCAGGCAGAGGAAAGAGAGAAACTTCCAAGCATCACTTCCAAGACCAACTTTCAGATTGTTTAAGGAAATAGAAGATTTTAAGTAAGTAAAACTGCATAAGAGATTGCTAAATTTTTAGATTACCTGCCCACATGGAATTTTCATGAGTTGGGATGATTGCAAATTAAAACCTTATGAGTCACCAAGTCCAACCTATCAATTTACATCGTAATCCAACTGATTATTGCACAAAATGACTATGATGATGCTACATTTTTCAAAGACAGAGACTCTCAGTGTCTTCAAAACCAAGTGAACTTTTCTGTAATTATTGTTTTGAAGGTAGAGCAGGACATAAATCCAACTGTTACCCTGAACAGCATCTTTATAAGAAGCAAGACATCATTATTTAATGCAAATGATACCAGTGCCCACCTTGGAAAGAAATATGGTGGAAGGTCTTCTCAGTGGACTCATTCTTATGGATTATTTCCTTTCATGTCTGCCTACAAGAATGTAAAGGAGTGAGATGGAACAGCCCTGTGTCCTTTGATTTTCTCTATCAATATTATCAGCCCTGAATATGTCGACAATCTGTTAGACCAGAAAAAAATCCCTTGGCAGTTAGTTCCATGGTGACTGGTAATGATGAGTCCTCAACAATTTAGAACTACACAAGAACATTTCTAAACAAGAAGAATAATTTTAGCTACAAAACTGGTAGGATACCAGATAGCCATGTACAGTCTTTTATATCTGAAAAGGCATCTCCAACAATTTTCCTAATTTGCTCAAGTGTTATATAATTTAATAAAAGAAATCCCTCAGTTGATTAAACAAAATAGCCTTATGGCAAACATACCTCCCCCCTCCCCTTTTTCTAACAAATTGTGCCAAGACTTTGAGATATCTGCATGCAAAAGAATTAAGCTGGGCCTCTACCTCATACCACACACAAAAACTAACTCTATGTCAATCACAGGAGTAAAACTTCATGAGTAACCTTTGAATTAGGTGGTGGTTTCTTAATATGACAAGAACAACAAAAGAAAAAAACAGATAAGTTGGACTTCATCAATTTTAAAAACTTTTGTTCTTCAAAGAACATCATAAGAAAATTAAAAACAACCCACAGAATGGTAAAAATACATGCAGTAATACATTTGATAAGGGACTTGTAACCAGAATCTATAAAGAAATTTTATAAATCAAAAATAAAAAGACAAATAATTTAAAGATCATCAAAAATGTTTGTGTTAGTTTCCTATTTCTACAGTAACATATTATCATAAACTTAGTGCCTTAAAATAACACAAATTTGTTATCTTATAGTGCTGGAGGTCAGCTATCCAAAATCAGATACACTGAAGTAAACTGAAGATGTTGCTCAGAGGCTCCAGAGGATAATTGAAAGAATCCATTTTCTTGTCTTTCCCCAGCTTCTTGAGGCCACCTGAATTCCATGGCTCGTAACCCTTTCCTCCTTCTTCAGAGAGCATCAGTCCAATCTTTGCTTTTGTTATCATATGTCTTTTCTCACTGTAGCTCTACTGCCTCCTTCTTCTAAGGACTCTTGTGATCACATTTGACTCACCCAGATAATCCAGGGTAATCTCCCTGCCTCAAGATCCATAGCTTAATCATATCTGTAGAGTTTCTTTGATCCATAACATGTATATTCACAAGTCAGATATGAGATCTTGAACCTTTTTATGGGGGAGAGAGAGGGATTATTTAGCCTCCCACAAATCTGAATAGATATTACTTTAAAGAATATATACAAATGGCAAATGAGCACATAAAAAGATGTTCAATATTATTCATTAGGAAAGTACAAATCAAAACTCTAGTGAGATGCTAACTTATACCCAGTGGGATGGCTATAATCAAGAAGATAGACAATAACACATGTTAGCTGGGATATGGAGAAATCAGAAGCCCCGTGCAGTGCTGGTGAGAAGGCAAAGTGGTGCAACCACTATGGAAAACAGTCTGCCAGTTCCTCAAAAGTTGACAGTTGCCATGTGAATGGCAATTCTACTCCAAGGTATATACCTCAAGAGAATTGAAACTTACATCTGCACCAAAACAGTACTTCTAATAGCCATAAAGTATAAACAACTCAAATATCTATTAACAAATGAATGAATAAATAAATTTGGTATATCCATACAGTGGAATATTATTCTGCCATGAAAAGAGATGAAGAACTGATGCATGCCGCAGCATAGATGAAACTTGAAAACACTGTTCTATGTGAAGAAAGCCAGATACCAAGACACACACTGTACAATTTTTATTTCTATGAAATGTCCAAAATAGAGAACTTCATATAGGTAGAAAGAAGATGAGCAGTTGCCAGGGGCTGATAATGAGTGTGGGATTTCTTTGGCACAGGATGGAAATGTTCTAAAATTAGATAGTGCCAATGATTGTACAACTCTATGACTATACTAAAAATCAGTAGATTGTATACTTTAAAAAGCCAAGCTTTAAAATGTGGGAATTATATCTCAATAAAGCTGTTATTTAAAATATCCAGTCATTCTTTTCTGGGATAAAATATTTATCATTTGCAAATATGAATATTTTTCCTTCTAGTTTTAGAACACTCACGACTTCTTCACATTGCTGCTACCAAATTACAGAAGTAATTCATTTGAAGTTCTGCAATTTAGGAAAGTTCTTTTAGGAAAGAATCTATTCACCAAAGAGAGAGAACCTATGGTTTGGGCTCCATGCCTGTACAAGGCTAACTAATCTTTGAAGTAGGCAAATATCACAACATGCTCCCATTTTGTAGAAAAATTAACAGATATTTGACCTTGTGTCCCAGGTACTAAAACATTAACACTTTAGAAAAATTATGTGACGAAGTTTTTATTTTCAAAAGCCACAAACAAATTACTAAGTGTTTTAAAACTTAGGACAATTAATTCGGGCTAGAGTTTTATAAAGTTCAGTTATCAGAACATGCTTTAAGAAGAAAAGAATATATTGATCCTGGCAAAGGAACAATGGGATTGGTAAGAAGTAGATGTGATGGTTCATATCCCTTTAGACTGGTTTCATAGGACTCTAAATTTTCTGATTTGATTCTAGCCTCTGCTTTGTGTGTAGAGAGCAATTTCTGGCATTGTTTGTACATCTAGACTCAAACTCCCAGGTCAGACCGAAAGTTAACAAGATGCACTGCCCTAGTGAAGGACAGAGACACACCTGGGGGTCTCCGCCACTAACTAGCTCAGAGGCCTTGAGAACGTTACACAACCTTCTTGATCTTAGCATTTTTCTCCCTAAAATGAGTATGATAGAAGGTCTTTGGGAATTTTCTGTTTCAAAGTCAAATTGTTATTATTTGACTTTTGTTGACTGAGACATCCAAAATGCCATTAGAATGGTCAGAAAAATCGACGCTTTGTTTTAATTAGATCTGTAGCTCTGAGAAGATGTCATCTTCATTATATTCCTCAAGCAAAGAGCTGATCACGACACTAAATGCTGATAAGGTATTTGTTATTATTTATTCCTGCTGGTCTCCCAAGAAGGCATGTTGTCATTTTAATATTCTGAAACTATATTTGATATTGATTTTAGCAAATAGCTATTTGGGACCTAGACCAAAATAGAACAGTTTGGGGAGGGGTGCAAAGCACTCAAACTAACTCCTCATTTCTAGTTCAATCGTTATTTTCAAGAATGCTTTTTCTGAACAGTTACAAGTTACATTACTTAGAAAGACCTAATAATGTGGTAAGCTTTGTGCAAGCATCAAGTCATTACAAATTGGCTTAACAGTTAGATGCCAAAATCATCAAGATGTTGGAGTTATTTAATATTCATTCAGCTCCTACGTAGGGCAGGGGATGGTAAAAGTAACAGTAAAATGAAGACTTATATATCATCTTCTGTGTGAAGTTTCTCCATGCTATGCGGTCCATGCCAGGCATCTTTACTGACAAGCTATCCTTCTGTCCTCCCAAACCTTCCACCCACCCACCTCTGCACATTGCATTTTAGTTTCCCAGAGGAAGCTGAGGCTGAAAAATCAGGTGAGAATTTAGAATGTTAGACTCAGAGTTCTGCACCAGGATAGGCACAAGGAGAACAGGCTCCAGCTCGCAGCCCCTCACCAGCCTTTTCTCTTCCTGCTCCCAGCTCCCTGCTGCACCATGGGGAGGGGCTGGGGGGGACTTGCCCAGACACTGCTGTGTCACTGCACATCCAAGCTTCATCCACACCCTCTGCAAACAGTCATTCTTCTACCACTTTTGAGTCTAAGATTGTGCACAAAGCCTGCACCATTAACCCTTTGGAACTTGAACTTGGGAGAGTGGTTTACACCGCCAGCAAAGTCAGGCAATTCCAGAATATGTCTGTTGTGGAAGACGGGGATTCCACCCTAAGTGGTCCTTCTCCCTAGGCATTATTGACTCCTTGTAAGGTGATCATTAGTGAACATTAATCCCTTAAAAGTTACTTGGCAGGCACAATAAGAGAAATGTATTCACTGACTTTTGGGGTCCAGTAAAAATAAAATAAATAGGATATGTATGTTATTGGTAGAGTTATTGGCTTATTGGGTTTCTCATATTAAATTTCACAGTATTAACTGTTGCCTCCATTCTAATTTATAGAGAATAAGGTTTGCTTTGTCTTCTTTTTTAAAAGATTTTATTTATTTATTTATTTATTTATTTGAAAGAGAAAGAGAGCACACAAGTAGGGAAAGCTGCAGAGGGGAAAGGGAGAAGCTGAGCTGGGAGGCCAACGTGGGGGTCAGTGTAGGGCTCCATCCCGAGACCCTGGGATCGTGTCCTGAGCCAAAGGCAGACATTTAACCAACTGAGTCATGGGGGCCCCAGTTTTGCTTTGTCTTAATGGTAACACATGTACTTGCTTTAAATGACTGAGTTATTTTCTTGACAACTGTATCTGAAGAGAAAAAACATGGGAATCTCTAAGCCAGCTTAAAATACCACCATTCTATATGTCTGAAATCTTATGGTACTTATTCAACATTCAATCTATAAATCTAACACTGTTCCTTACCCATAATAGACACTTGGGACTGATAAGAGCTGCTATTTCTCAAGCTTATTACATTAATTTGCAAAGGCTCAAGGAGGCTAAGTTACAGGTGGCTGAGCCAAAATTCTAACCCTGTCTATTTAATTCTATAATTTATGTTCTTCCTACCATAGCACATGACTGCAATTATCTGCAGATCAAAAACTGAACACATATTTAAATATCTAGGAACATAGAGCCATGTCAACATCCCATGTGATAGTGTGAAAAGTTAAAAGTTCAAACCCACCCAAGTGACACTCAAATTCTTTAAGCTCTTCAGGAATCGACTGGCTTGGATTGGAGGTCTCGTCACAATACAACTCTATATGAAAGGAACATGAAAAGATTAAATAATTTTGTTTTTGAAGATAATGCAGTTCTCTGATTAGGAAATAATGCACAGGGGCGCTTGGGTGGCTCAGTGGATTAAGCCTCTGCCTTCAGCCCAGGTCATGGTCTCAGGATCCTGGGATCGAGCCCCATATCGGGCTCTCTGCTCAGCAGGGAGCCTACTTCCCCCTCCCCCTCTGTCTGCCTCTCTGCCTATCTGTCTATCTCTCTGTCAAATAAATAAATAAATAAAACGATTTGTGCATGAATGTGGGGAATGGGAGGGGGTAGCCTCAGGACTTTCAGCGTAGTGGGGTGAGAGATCTTGAGTGGGCTTATACCACTGTCATCAACTCCAGTGGCATTCACTGAAGTTGGGAAATTGAGTGAAGTGACAAATATAAGGGGTAAAGCACGACTTGTGACCCACTTGTCCTATAAGTATTTCCTGAGTATTCTGCTATGTATCAGGTACTTGGAGCTGAGATAGAGCAGGAAACAAGAAAAGCAGGATGTGTGCTGTCAGTCCTCTCTCACAGGGGACATAGAGTGGAAGTGAGTGCTTTGACAGGAAAGTGCAGGAGCTGTTCTATGACCTGACCTAGCCTAGGGGTATATCCAAGGAAACCTTGCAGAGGGGAGGTATGTAAGCTGAGACAGACAAGGTGAGTGCTAGCCAAGAAAAAAGTGGTGGAGGAGTCTCTGGGCAGAGAGAATATGTCCAAAGCCTTAAGGCAAGTAGAGGCCAGTCCACTGGGACTAGAGCTGGGGAGAGAGGGTGGACCGGCATGAGATGAAAAGAAAGAGTTGCATATGAGAAAGCATACTATGATGCCATAGTAATTTTTCCTTATCCTTTGAAAAGCATCACGAAACGTTGAATGTTTCGATGAGAGAATGGCTGAACTGATTTGTTACCTATGGCGATCACCCTGATTGCCATGGGAGTCTGGCTTGGCCAGCAAGAACACTCAGGGAGAACAGCACAGGGAGCTATTGCATCATTCGGGTGATGAATGATAGGAGTTTGGACCCAGATACTGACAAAAAGACTGAGAGAAGTGGACAGATTCTGAAATAAACTGAAGGCGTAAACTGGGAAAGGCTTAATTGGAGTTGGATGTGAGAAGAATTGTATTCCTTCAGATAAATCGACAGTGCCTTCTCCTTCCTGGGCGCCATTTCATGTGCTAGGTGTACAACAGCCTTCATTTCATGATTACCATCCAGTAGAATTACTGGAATGATTCTGAGGTGGAAACATGAGAACTGGTAAAGACTGGTAGAGGAGCAATGTTGGAAGATAAGTTTAATAGTTCTCTTTTGAACAAAATTAGGTTTAAGGTGCCTGGGAGGAATTTCCAGTGGATATATCATGCAGGCAGTTGAACATAGAGTTTGGGAACGCTGAGAGATCTGGCTGGAAGCTAACTGTGAATCTTTGAAGTCAAGTAAATTTAGAGACTTCCTTGAAAATGTATAGGATAACAAGATATACCCCTCCAAGAAGTAGCCTGCCATTTCACATGGGTTCTTCTTTGCCACTTTTCCATTTAGGGTGGTTATTGTCCTATTTTACAAAAGAAAGGTATTATGTCCTACCCATCCCAAATCCCACTATGGCTCTATTTGCTATTTAGTACTATTTTACTACTAATTTAAGAGTATTAATTTACTTCTAGATGTAAAGGAATAATCTGAAATAGTGAGGCTCAGATGATTTAGTCAATGACTTTAATCATTGAAGTTAATGATTAATTAATGGGCAATTAATTCTTTAAGTCATGTGGTTTCCCATTCTTTGCTCTTAATGAAATTGTAAAGGAAATATAATCTGACAGATCATTAAAATAGTTTTAATGATAGATTACAGGATTTGAGACATTTTACTTAGAAGGAATTCAAAGTTCTCTTTCTATCCCCATCTACTTGTTTTTGTGACCAAGTTTTGTAGAAATGAAAAATAGAAATTCTGATTCTTGTTTTATATTAGCCTTAATTTATATTTATCAATGGAAACACGAGGTAATTTTTTTAAAGATTTTATTTATTTATTTGGCAGACAAAGATCACAAGTAGGCAGAGAGGCAGGCTGAGAGAGAGGGGGAAGCAGGTTCCCCGCTGAGCAGAGAGCCTGATGCGGGGCTCCATCCCAGGACCCTGGGATCATGACCTGAGCCGAAGGTAGAGGCTTAACCCACTGAGCCACCCAGGTGCCCCAACATGAGGTAATTTAAAAATGCTTCACTTACTCCATCAAGGAATGAATCCCCAGTATGATTGCATTTTTATTGTTTTTAGATAAGCATCTGCCTTCTGCTCAGGTCATGATCCCAGGGTCCTGGGATTGAGGCCCACATCAGGCTTCCTGCTATGGCAAGCCTGCTTCTCCCTTCCCCACTCCCCCTGCTTTTGCTTCCCCCCACCATCTCTCTCCCTGTCAAATACATAAATAAATAAATCTTTAAAAAATAATTATAATAACTCAGTCAAATAATTTTTTGACATTTAGAGGTTTATATAACAGGAAAAATTTTAAAAATCATAGGATTTATATTTATATATGCATTTTTATTTTATATAAGTATGTTAGGGTGATCCATATAAGATGTCGAACATAGAATATATTAGGGTAAAACTCCATGAAAGTGAAATAAATGAAAGCATAAGTTCAAGGGAAAAAAAATAAAAGAAAATTTCCAACTCCTCCAAAAGTTCTTGTTAATTTATACTTTAAATTGGTGGTCATGGATTTCAAATTGATATATATTTACATTCCACTATATAAATTTGAAACAGTGATGTAACCATTGAAAATAAATTTTATAATTCACAATAAACCAGAAATTAAATCTTTTGCTATTATTTAAATTTACAATGAGAAAATTAGATGTCAACTTAAAACATACAAAAGAGCATAGTTTTGTTTTTGCTTTTGTTTTCTAAGTATAAAGATCAATAGATTGGAAGAGAACTAAAATGAGGAGGTAAAAAGGGGTGATCAGAGTGGTAGGGAGATGGGCAGGAGGGTCAAGCAGGAGAAGAACACTTCAAAGAAGTGGTAGGCAACTGGCTTCAACACTGTCATAAGATAACTAAGATCAGGACTAAAGAGATTGCGTTAGACTTGGCCCAAACCAGATCTGTGAATTTAGAAGGAATATTTTCTGTATTTTTCTTGTTAGGGGCATTGTGAAGAGACAGGATTAAAATGGGATAAAGAAAGAATGGGAAGGAAGAAATAGAGAATATATGTAAATAGCTCATTTGATAAATTTGATTTGTAAAGAGGAAAGAGGACAGTAGCCAAGAGGTAATGTCAGATTAATGGAAAGATTTTCAAAAGGTAAGAGATACCAGAACATGTTTGAATATTCCAGGACTGGGGTAAGTAGAGAAATGGGATTTAAGGATATAGGATATATAGAAATAAATGATCAGGTAAGGTCTTTAAAAAAATGTGAATTGATGGACCTTTGATGTCAGAAGGGACACTTCCTCCACTGTAATAGGAAGAGAAAGAGGACACGGATTTACATGTAGTTAAGCATATAAATCTGGCGTAATCAACTGAGGGATTTCTCATCAGATAGTTTTTCTCTCTTGGAAGTATGAAGAAAACTTATGTGCTGGAAGTGGCAAAATAAAAAAAAAAAAATAGGTTCAGAGATTATCATTGCAGAACAAGGAACAGCCAGCCGACCAGGTGTTTGAGATGATGAATTTATAATGACTCCTGTCTACCTGTTGATTTTCTCCAGCACTTCAGTGTTCAGTTGCTCTGGAAGAGGCAATGGAGGAGAGTTGTGCTCAATCAGGATTAGGGTTTTAGCAGACAATTGTAATAGAAGGACCAAGTGGCAGCAGCATAAACAGGAGTGATAAATGGCAAGGAAATAAGACCAGCCACCCTAAGATGAATGTATAATTTTTATTTCCACTTTTTTAACTCTTTTAAAAGATTTATTTATTTATTTTAGAGACAGAAAGAGAGCACAAGCAGGAGGGACAGAGGGAATGGGAGAGAGAACCCTGGCAGACTCCACACTGAGCATGGAGCCTGACACAGAGCTTGATCTCACCACCTGGAGATCACGAGTGGAAGAGAAATCAAGAGCTGAATACTTAACTGACTGCATCACCCAGGGTCCCTTTATCTCCATCTTTTATCTGCTGCAAGAATTTGAGTCAGTTACTTAACTTGTCTAAGTCTCAGGTTTTCCCACTTTAAGATGTAGAATTACCTACATAGCGTATTTCCAGACTTTGAGAATAAAATAGATAATGTTGAAATGTTTTATGAACACTGCTTCTGGAGGTTACTACATTTGTTGTCATAGGAGTCCCATGAAATGTGTAGATCTCTTTTGGATCTCTTTCTGGTCTCCTTTATCTTCTGGAAGCATCTCTCCTCTGCTGCCCTGGTGCCTATGGTCTCCTCTAATAAATTCTTCCATGAAATTACCCGTCATTTTTCCCCTACTCTTCCTATCTCTAAAATAAAGTCCCATTGTCTACATGGAGAGGCATGCATAATGACAGACAACAGTAGACTTATTAGTATTTTAAAAGAGAAAATTATGAATTCAAATGAAACCCATTTGCTGAAATAGAGAAGATATCTGCAGCAAAGTGTCCTATTTGATGCCCATAACCCTTCTGGCTACCACCCTCAGGCTTCTGAGTTTTGCCTTCGTAGCTGAGAACAAGTGTAAGGACTAAGTATACCATTTGCAAACATACCAATTCAACCATTAAGTCAGCGAGCACTCATTTTGGCTTTATAGAATCATAGAATAGTACCAGTTTCAAAATGTGTCATGAGTTTTCATCACAACAATAATTTGAATTTATTTTATGAAATATGATTTAGCCTCCAAAGAGATGAGGGGTATGGGTATTATAAAATCACATAAATAATAACAGCTGATTATCGTAACTTAGAAAGGGTCAAAAACAGCATCACTAATCATCTCCCCTCAAAAATTACTACCTCTAAGCAATTTAGCATTATCTGCTGGATAGGAAATTGCTCACAGCCTTTGCCAGTACTAAATAACTCTGATAATTATGGGTTTAAATTTAAGAAGGGCTTTGAACTAGAGCTATCAGAATTCAAATCTGGATAGCAAGATTGTATATACTTGTTGTGGACAAACCCAATCCAAGTTAGGTAGACTTACTATTTATGCATCCATCCCTTCATTCATTAATCTATTTGCTATTCAACTGTTTATTGAGTGACTGCTATGAGGTTGGCACTGTCCTAGAATAAGATGGTCAACAAGACAAGGTTTCTGTTCTAAGGAACTTAAATTTGTGTCTGTTGGGCAGGAAATAAATAAATACACAAAATATCACAAGTAAGAAATGCTATGAAAAGAATGAAGCAGAGTGTTGTAGGATGAATGCCTGGTGGTTACTTTCAGTTGGGTGCTCAAGGTAGGCTTCTTGAAGGAGGTGACACTTAGGGTAAGATCTTACCAACAAAAAGGACCTAGCCAAGCCAAGATAAGGGAGAGACTTTCAAAGCTGAAGGAATACTAAGATGAAATACCCTAGGGCAGAGGTGAGCTAGGCACCTACTAGAAAATAGTAGGGCCATTGTGGTTAGAATAAAGGAGATAAGAGAGGAGGAGAGTAGAAGATGAGGGCATAGGAAAAAGTGGGAGCCAGAAATGACATAGAAGATTGGTCAAGGGTTTGGATTTTATTTTACGTGATATAGGAAGAGGCTGGAGGACTTCAGGAAATAATGAGTAACACCATCCAATTCACATTTAAAAATCAGGTACTCTGGCTTGCGTGTAGAGAATGTGTTCTAAAGAACAGGAGTAGGAACAGTGAGCCAGCACATCCAGGTAGAAGCATGGTAACCTGGACTGGATGGTAGTAGTGGAGGTGGAGGGAAATGGGTGAGTTGGGATCTACATTGCAAGATTGATTTTGTTGATAGATTGGAGACACAGGGTGAGGGAAGTAGAGGGAACCAGGAAAACTGAGTGGATGATGGGGTCCTACTGTGAGGAGCTGGGCCAGCCACTGGCAATAAAAAAATAGAGACAAGATATCTTAACTCATAGAGCTTACATTCTAGTGGGGGAAAATCTAATAGATAAGAAAATAGATGGGGGTGCCTCGGTGGTTCAGTCAGTTAAGTGTCCAACTCTTGATTTTGGTGCAGTTCATGATCCAGGGTCATGAGATGGAACCCTGCATCAGGTGCTTAAGATTCTTTCCTTTTCCCTTTGCCCCCCCCTTCCGCTGTGTATGCACACTCTCTTTTTCTCTCTCAAGAAAGAATGAAAGATAAATAAATGAATTTAGACAGGTATCATATTTGTTATTGAATATACATATGCTGAGAATTGCCTCCCTATAACAACCAATGAATTTACTCACCATAAAATTTAATATTTACAATTTGAAGAGTCTTCAAAAATGCCAACAATTTCCTCTTAAATATTTTATACATCTTATAGACTGCTGAAATCACTTACCATCAGATAATATGTATTTGCTCTGTATAAGTAGAAGTGTACAGAACATCAGCTGGTTCATAAGTTAGTGTACACATACCATGGGGGAGCATCAAGGGACACCTCATATATTCCTGGTAAGCGAAGAACAGTTCAAAGTAAGCAGCAAGTTTGCAAGAAGTTTGCCACATGGTATATACTTGAATTCTCGCTGAATTCTCTTTCTATGGAAATTAAGCTCCAAAAATTATGACAATCATGAGAAAAATAAATGAAAACTTGAAATTAAAGCATCAACTCTGAAGTTTGGAAGATGTACTTAAGCCAGAGCTAGTCTTATGTTAAGTGACACAGGCTGCTGTCCTTATGAGGTAATTAGGGTCTTCTTGTCAATCTCCTCCTCTCCACTCCCATGTCAGGGGCCATCTCTACCTTTCTCATTCACCACTGTATCCTTGTGCCCACAGAGTACCTGGCACTATGTAACAGATGCCCAGTAAATGTTGGTTGAACGTGCATCTTTGTGTGTATCAGATATATTACATCTCTCAACTAATATTTGAGATCTTATTATTGTGATTACTTGCTCTTTTTATTTGTTTAGACCTTGGCCTCTCCCCGGAATTCTTTTTTTCTTTTTTCCAATGCAAACAGAGTTGTGAATAATAGCTTGTTTCTTCCAGTGATTACATTTGAGTTGATTGTATTTATAGAAGAGAAACAAGATGACATAAGACACAGCATTCTCATGGGACAAGGTCGCTGGAGAGGATGAGGAAACATGGATACTGGCAGCAAAGATGTCATTGACTAACTTCCCTACTTTTAAAATTCATTCATTTATTAATCAAACATATATGCACTGCCTGCTATGACAGGCATGATACTAGACACTGAAGATACAAAAAATGAATTGAAGATAAAATTTCTCTCATGTGACTCATGATTTATAGGCAGAGATGAAAGTTTAAACAAAACATTTCCTTTTTTTCCTTACCTCCCTTACTTATATATCCATCAGCATATCTAATAGGTTTGAATTAGCCTTCTCATCATTGCTTCCCTTCTATCTAATTGTCTCTGCCCCTGGTTTAACCCAGGCCAACAAATCTTTTATCAGATTATACAATAGCCTCTAACAACAAGCCTTGCTTTCTTCTACCCTAACTCCACCTCCAAAATCTAATCAAGTCTCCCTATCTCTATATTGTACCTAGAAAGATTATTATTCTTTTTTTTTTCTAAAATACTATTCTAGATAAGCACTACAGTGGCTTTCTACTGCCTGTAGGTTCAACTCCAATTCCTCAGCATGCCTTACAGGGCCCGTAAGACTTGATCTGTGGTCCTCACTTCACCGGCCCCTAAGCTATCCCAGGAACACTTCTCTCTCTATCCATCTGGCCAACTTCTTTTTGTTACCCTATATCCTACATTGCTCTTGCCATAGCACTTAAAATACTGAAATTTAGTAGTTTGTTTTTCTGTCTTCCCTGCTGAATCAGAAAGCTACTTCAAAATTGGCATTAGTCTTAAAGGATGGGTAAGGTTCTTAGACGAATGTAGAGGCTGGAGGTGGTTATTCAGGCAGAGAGACTGTCCTAGACTATGAACTTGAATGATGTTTGAAGAAACTGTTAGTGACATAGCAAGAGGCAGGGCTGAGGAGGTGAATCACAACCAGATTGTAGAAAGACCTGTTTATTGTGTGAAAGTCTGTGAGCTTTATCCACAAAGGATTCAGTTTATGTTCCACAGAGCCCCATGAGTAGGCCCTGGCCTATGGAAAGCCTTTATGTCAATTAGAAAAAGATACCCACTTCAGCAGACCCAGATCAGCACCAGGGCATTTGGCTTGGACAGAGGGCTCGCCTTGGATTTCTTTCAGTACACCCTAGCTCAGTCATATGCCGTGCCCTCTTTCTGGATCCCTTGGACCCCTCTGAGAAGTCACAAATGAGGGCTTTCCACCAAGTTGCACTGTGTCACCATTCCCTCCCCTATGCAGAAATTACAGAAATTCTGCTTTTGTTTTATACAATTATATGTTATATGGCTTCTGAGAAAGATTTCCTTTGAAGAAAGAGCTTCTTGGATTTTTCAAAATCCTTGAAAATATATAGGCAGTGGAGAGCAATTAAAAGACTATTAAAGGGCACCTGGGTGGCTCAGTTGGTTAAGCAACTGCCTTCGGCTCGGGTCATGATCCTGGAGTCCCAGGATCAAGTCCCACATCAGGCTCCCAGCTTCATGGGGAGTCTGCTTCTCCCTCTGATCTTCTCCTCGCTCATGCTCTGTCTCTGTGTCTCTCTCTCTCTCTCAAATAAATAAATAAAATCTTTTAAAAAAGTAAAAAATAAATAAAAAATAAAAAGACTATTAAATAGAAGAATAAAGCAATCAGGTGTGTTTTTAATAATACCATCCTTGCAATAAACTGAAAATGGATTATAGAGAGCAAAGCTGACAAGAAGACTGGCAAGAGGTTGATTCCCACCCCCAGAATCCAGGTGATTAATAATAAGAGCCAGATCTTAGATAGGGATAGGGTAAGTAAAGATAAAGGGAACACCTTAAACAAACAAACAAAAAGTGACAGATTGGATGTGTGGTTGAGAAAGAAGAACTTTCTACTTTGGGTGATGGAATACTTTACCTTGATAGAGAATAAAAAATAATGGAGAGAGTTGTTCATTGGGAAGAGATGAGGATAATTTGGCATTCCTCTCCATTTGAGATGCACTCCAGATTTTCAAATAGAGATAGATGCCAGGATAAGCTGACCTTGAACTTAGATTTATAGAACACCAGAACCAGAAGAGAATTTAACATCCCTGAATCCAACTTAACATTGAGGGTTGTTAAATAATGACCTATTTAACTGGAAAGGGGCAGAACCAGGATTAGACTTCACATCTTGTTATAACTCAGTATTCTTCCCATAATACCATGTTCCTTGTGGTTCTCAACTTTTCACTGAAATTTTCAATATCATTAAGTCATATTTAATTAGAATGAGAAGATATAATCATGAAGTTCATATTATGTTGATTCCTATCAGCTTCTGGGATCGGAACAGGTTTGCATAGAGAAAAACAAGAAATCAAATTCAACACTCTTAAATGTATTTCTTAATGTGTATACTCACTTTTAGGTTCTGTGAGGGTACCAAGTCTATCTATAGCTTTTTGGTGAGAATTTACCATGTATTTATACTTTAAGCATTAGGTGCAATGAGGATTTGAGTGATTAGGAAATTGTTTATGAAGCTATGGATTATGAACATGTCCTGGAATGAGGCTGGTCTTGATTAGGGCTTTGCAAGGCACCATGAAATAAAATGCAGAGGTGGGAATGAGCTCGTTATCTTCTCAGGATGATGATATGAATTAGCTAGAACAGGGGCTTAAGAGGGGTCAGATTTAGAGTCCCTTCAGTGATGTTTATTCATTTGTAAGTGACAACCTTGTGCCAGACATTGGTAATGCAAAGATAGTTTTTATATGGGTTAAGTAACTCTTGATGAATGTTGAGGGAGAGGAAATGATGATAGAGTTGCTTTCAGAAGCTGAAGCTGGGCTTGTGTGTCTGCATGGAGTGGAGGGGGGCGACTTAACCTGGAAGTCAGGAAAACCAGCTAGGAAGCTACTGCACTGACCCAGATGGGAGGTACCAGGACCTCATTTCATGAAACTGGCATGCAGTTCTGTCTGCAGAAAGAGTATTCATCTGAATGGGCTATGTAATTCCCAGTCCTATGATCTTTTCCCTTTGAAATTCCCATTTCATTCCTCTTTCCATGTTCACCCACTAAGTACCTGGCTCAAGATTTGCTGCTGACCTCCCTGATTTTCTGGGAAAGTGCCGAAAGACCAATCACTGATGCTGAAATAGCCAATTTCTTCCCCCATTGTGGAAAGCTGTGATCTTTCCCAGATGACAGCTGCAGAGAATCCTGCAAACATTTTATATAAGGGAAATGAAGTGGCAAATACAGAAAACAGTACATTCACTGTAGGGGATGGCTTCTATGGATCATAAACCCGAGTTACTCTTATCCAGAATTAGAGACATGAGACAAAGCCCTATTTTTAAAAGTGTAGAATGAAGTGGCCATCGCTTGGTCTTTGCTAAAGGAAAAGAGTCAGGAAAAGAGCGACAGACAGGAAATGAGTGCTGGAAAATGGCTTGCATATTGCACAGTCTCACACATTGTGGCAGCCCTGGTCTCCTGGTCCAAATGCCTTCAGAGACTTCATGATAATGAAAAGCTGCAACACTCAGGGAACTGGCTCTAGAGTCAGCTCAGGACTTTTATCACAATCAATTTGGTCTACATAAGATTGAGTATTCCTGTTCGTTTTAGAATGAACCAGATATGAGCCAAGTGAGTGACCCTTCAATACATAGCACAGTGGTTTACAGAGTATGGTCCCAGACAAGCCTGGCCAACATTACCTAGAAATTTGTTGGAAATGTAAGCCCTCTCTCCTGCCCTGGACCTACTGAATCACAGACTCAGAGTGGAGCCCAGCAATCTGTGGTTTACTGAGCTTTCCAAGTAACTAGCGCATGCTAAAGTTTAATAGTCCTTTTAGTCCTAGTCTAAAAATCTAGAATTTGTTATTTGCCTTGGCTTTATTGTTGGCCAGTATGATCCTTGACCCCATTGATCGTTACTCTGTAGTTAGAATTGGCCCTTAAGTAAGTCCCAAACTTATTTTTTTTAAAGATTTTATTTATTTACGTGACAGAGAAAGAGATCACAAGTAGGCAGAGAGGCAGGAGGAGAGAGGGGGTGGAAGCAGGCTCCTCACCGAGCAGAGAGCCCGATGCGGGGCTCGATCCCACACCCCTGGGATCATGACCTGAGACAAAAGCAGAGGCTTTAACCCACTGAGCCACCCAGGCGCCCCAGTCCCAAATTTATTTTTAACCGGAGAAATGTGGATAGTAGAGTGCATGAGATTTGACACTATGTAGACATAACTTACTGTCATTATAAACTTCTCTGTGTTTCAGTTTCTGTTGCAAAATATATAAGCATATACATAAGTATAGTTCAGGGCTTTTATCAATACCATATTTTTAGAAGTACAAGAGACACACTGAAATTTGAATATAAGACAAACAGAAGTACATTTAGTATGTCTCAGACATGTTATAGAACATAGTTATACTAAGAAAAGTGTTTGTTTTTCTGAATTATTATTAGTGTTTCTTTAAAAATTTTATTTATCTATTTATCAGAGAAAGAGACAGAGCCCAAGCAGGGAGAGCAGCAGGCAGAAGGATAAACAGGCCCTCTCTCTCTCTCTCTCACTCCCTCTACCCTTTCTCACTACTCTTGCTCTCTCTCTCTCTCTCACACACACACTCACTAAAATAAATAAATAAAAATCTTTAAAGAAAAAAGGAATATTTTCTTAGCAAGTAATGGAGATCCACCTGAGCGAACTTAATCCAAAAGGGGAATGAATTAGAAGGGCACTTGTGGTATCTTCTCAAATTCCAAGATGAAGTAGATAGCTAAGCCCTGGGAAGGACACCCATGGAAAGCATTGCGGGAAGCCCAGGAGGAACTGTCTAAAGCAAGGAGCAAGGAGCCTGATGTGGGACTCAATCTGAGGACCCTGGGATCATGACCTGAGCCAAAGGCAGACACTTAACCCACCGAGCCACCCAGACACCCCTATTATTAGTGTTTTATTTGAAAGCCAAATTTAGCTTGATATTTTAAACTTTTTATTTGCTAAATCTGATAACCTTATTAATATTACCGTTGACTTCCTTGCAGTGGGACACTGGACAAGCCAGTTGAGGTGGGGAGGACTTCCCAGAAGACAAGATGAACTTAAGTATTAAAAAGAAAATAGGGGTGGGGGAGGAGTCAAGATGGCGGAGAAGTAGCAGGCTGAGATGACATCAGGCAGCAGGAGATCAGCTAGATAGCCTATCAAACCATTCCGAACACCTACGAATCCAACAGGAGATCGAAGAGAAGAAAAACAACAATTCTAGAAACAGAAAATTGACCACTTTCTAAAAGGTAGGACCAGCGGAGAAGTGAATCCAACGCGACGGGAAGATAGACCCCAGGGGGAGGGGCCGGCTCCCGGCAAGCGGCGGAGCACAAAATCAGGACTTTTAAAAGTCTGCTCCACGGAGGGACATCGCTCCAGAGGCTAAACTGGGGTGAAGACCTCACGGGGACAACGTGGACTCAGGTCCCACGGGGTCACAGAAGGATCGGGGGTGTCTGAGTGTCGCAGAGCTCACAGGTATTAGAGCAGGGAAGCCGGTTGCGGAGACAGAGCCGAGGTTTCCTAGTGGTCTGTGACACGGACCGGTGCTCTGTGGCACGGGCCGGTGCTCTGTGCGAGGGGTCCCCACAAGATCCGGGGAGACTCCGACCCGGGAGAGCTCAGGAATCTACGGGGTTCGGAGACTCCAGGTGGGACTCTGCCAGAGACAGAGACGCTTGGTCACAGGCTGGGTGAGCTCGGAGCGCTCCCAGAAGCCAGTGAGATGGGACTGATTACGCACGATTTTCTCCAAGCACGGCCAGAGGCTGGGGGGATGGGAGTGATTAAACGCTTTTCTCTGAAGGCGCTCTGAAGATTGGGGCCCCTAGCTCTCGGCTCCTCTGAACCGGAGATTGGGAGGCCGCCATTTTCATTCCCGTCCTCCGGAACTCTATGGAAAGCATTCAGGGAACAAAAGCTCCCGAAAGCGAACCTGAGAGGATTACTTAGCCCTGCCCCTGGTAAGGGCGGTGCAATTCCGCCTGGGGCAGAGACACTTGAGAATCACTACAACAGGCCCCTCCCCCAGAAGATCAACAAGAAATCCAGCCAAGACCAAGTTCACTTAACAAGGAGAACAGCGGATTCTTATCTGGACAAAATGACAAGGCGGAAAAACTCACCACAAAAAAAAGAACAGGAGGCAGGACCCAAGGCTAGGGACCTAATCAATACAGACATTGGTAATATGTCAGATCTGGAATTCAGGACGACAATTCTCAAGGTTCTAGCTGGGCTCGAAAAAGGCATGGAAGATATTAGAGAAACCCTGTCAGGAGAAATAAAAGCCCTTTCTGGAGAAATAAAAGAACTAAAGTCTAATCAAGTTGAAATAAAAAAAGCTATTCATGAGGTGCAATCAAAAATGGAGGCTCTTACGGCTAGGATAAATGAGGCAGAAGAAAGAATTAGTGATATAGAAGACCAAATGACAGAGAATAAAGAAGCTGAGCAAAAGAGAGACAAACAACTAATGGACCATGAGGGGAGAATTCGAGAGATAAGTGATGCCATAAGACGAAACAACATTAGAATAATTGGGATTCCAGAAGAAGAAGAAAGAGAAATAGGAGCAGAAGGTATACTAGAGAGGATTATTGTAGAGAATTTCCCTAATATAGCAAGGGGAACAAACATCAAAATCCAGGAGGTGCAGAGAATACCCCTCAAAATCAATAGGAATCGGTCCACACCCCACCATCTAACAGTAAAATTTACAAGTCTTAGCGACAAGGAGAAAATCCTGAAAGCAGCACGGGACAAGAAGTCTGTAACATACAATGGTAAAAATATTAGATTGGCAGCAGACTTATCCACAGAGAGCTGGCAGGCCAGAAAGAACTGGCATGATATATTCAGAGCACTAAACGAGAAAAACATGCAGCCAAGAATACTTTATCCAGCTAGGTTATCATTGAAAATAGAAGGAGAGATAAAAAGCTTCCAGGACAAACAAAAACTGAAAGAATTTGTAAACACCAAACCAGCTCTACAGGAAATATTGAAAGGGGTCCTCTAAGCAAAGAGAACCCCTAAACGTATTATCAGAAAGGAACAGAGACAATATACAGTAACAATCACCTTACAGGCAATACAATGGCACTAAATTCATATCTCTCAATAGTTACCCTGAACATAAAAGGGCTAAGTGCCCCAATCAAAAGACACAGGGTTTCAGAAAGGATAAGAAAACAAAACCCATCAATATGCTGCCTACAAGAAACTCATTTTAAACCTGAAGACACCTCCAGATTGAAAGTGAGGGGGTGGAAAACAATTTATGATGCTAATGGACATCAGAAGAAAGCTGGGGTGGCAATCCTTATATCAGATCAATTAGATTTTAAGCCAAAGACTATAATAAGAGATGAGGAAGGACACTATATCATACTCAAAGGGTCTGTCCAGCAAGAAGATCTAACAATTTTAAATATCTATGCCCCTAACATGGGAGCAGCCAACTATATAAACCAATTAATAACAAAATCAAAGAAACACATTGACAAGAATACAATAATAGTTGGAGACTTTAACACATCCCTCACTGAAATGGACAGATCATCCAAGCAAAAGATCAACAAGGAAATAAAGGTCTTAAATGACACACTGGACCAGATGGACATCACAGATATATTCAGAACATTCCATCCCAAAGCAACAGAATACACATTCTTCTCTAGTGCCCATGGAACATTCTCCAGAATAGATCACATCCTGGGTCATAAATCAGGTCTCAACAGGTATCAAAAGATTGGGATCATTTCCTGCATATTTTCAGACCATAATGCTCTGAAGCTAGAACTCAATCACAAGAGGAAATTTGGAAAGAGCACAAATACATGGAGACTCAACAGCATCCTTCTAAAGAATGAATGGGTCAACCAGGAAATTAAAGAAGAATTGAAAAAAACCATGGAAACAAATGATAATGAAAACACAACGGTCCAAAATCTGTGGGACACAGCAAAGGCAGTCCTGAGAGGAAAATATATAGCGATACAAGCCTATCTCAAGAAACAGGAAAGGTCTCAAATACACAACCTAACCCTACACCTAAAGGAGCTCGAGAAAGAACAACAAAGAAAGCCTAAACCCAGCAGGAGAAGAGAAATAATAAAGATCAAAGCAGAAATCAATGAAATAGAAACCAAAAAAACAATAGAACAAATCAATGAAACTAGGAGCTGGTTCTTTGAAAGAATTAATAAGATTGATAAACCTCTGGCCAGACTTATCAAAAAGAAAAGAGAAAGGACCCAAATAAATAAAATTATGAATGAAAGAGGAGAGATCACAACCAACACCAAAGAAATACAACAATCATAAGAACATATTATGAGCAACTCTATGCCAACAAATTTGACAATCTGGAAGAAGTGGATGCTTTCCTAGAGACATATAAACTGCCAGAACTGAACCAGGAAGAAATAGAAAACCTGAATAGGCCCATAACCAGTAAGGAGATTGAAACAGTCATCAAAAACCTCCAAACAAGCAAAAGCCCAGGGCCAGATGGCTTTCCAGGGGAATTCTACCAAACATTTAAAGAAGAATTAATTCCTATTCTCCTGAAACTGTTCCAAAAAATAGAAATGAAAGGAAAACTTCCAACCTCATTTTATGAGGCCAGCATCACCTTGACCCCCAAACCAGACAAGGATCCCATCAAAAAAGAGAATTACAGACCAATATCCTTGATGAACACAGATGCGAAAATTCTCACCAAAATACTAGCCAATAGGATCCAACAGTACATTAAAAGGATTATTCACCACGACCAAGTGGGATTTATTCCAGGGCAGCAGGGTTGGTTCAACATCCGCAAATCAATCAATGTGATAAAACACATTAACAAAAGAAAGAACAAGAACCATATGATACTCTCAATAGATGCTGAAAAAGCACTTGACAAAGTGCAACATCCTTTCCTAATCAAAACTCTTCAAAGTGTGGGGATAGAAGACACATACCTCAATATTATCAAAGCCATCTATGAAAAACCCACGGCAAGTATCATTCTCAATGGAGAAAAACTGAGAGCTTTTCCGTTAAGGTCAGGAACACGGCAGGGATGTCCACTATCACCACTGCTATTCAACATAGTACTAGAAGTCCTAGCCTCAGCAATCAGACAACAAAAAGAAATTAAAGGCATCCAAATCGGCAAAGAAGAAGTCAAACTATCGCTCTTTGCAGATGATATGATACTATATGTGGAAAACCCAAAAGGCTCCACTCCAAAACTGCTAGAGCTTGTACAGGAATTCAGTAAAGTGTCAGGATATAAAATCAATGCACAGAAATCAGTTGCATTTCTTTACACCAACAACAAGACAGAAGAAAGAGAAATTAAGGAGTCAATCCCATTTACAATTACACCCAAAACCATAAGATACCTAGGAATAAACCTAACCAAAGAGGCAAAGAATCTATACTCAGAGAACTATAAAGTACTCATGAAAGAAATTGAGGAAGACACAAAGAAATGGAAAAATGTTCCATGCTCATGGATTGGAAGAATAAATATTGTGAAAATGTCTATGCTACCTAAAGCTATCTACACATTTAATGCAATGCCTATCAAAATCCCATCCAATTTTTTCAAAGAAATGGAACAAATAATCCTAAAATTTATATGGAACCAGAAAAGACCTCGAATAGCCAAAGGAATATTGAAAAAGAAAGCCAAAGTTGGTGGCATCACAATTCCAGACTTCAAGCTCTACTACAAAGCTGTCATCATCAAGACAGCATGGTACTGGCACAAAAACAGACACATAGATCAATGGAACAGAATAGAGAGCCCAGAAATAGACCCTCAACTCTATGGTCAACTAATCTTCGACAAAGCAGGAAAGAATATCCAATGGAAAAAAGACAGCCTCTTCAACAAATGGTGTTGGGAAAATTGGACAGCCACATGCAGAAAAATGAAATTGGACCATTTCCTTACACCACACACAAAAATAGACTCAAAATGGATGAAGGACCTCAATGTGAGAAAGGAATCCATCAAAATCCTTGAGGAGAACACAGGCAGCAACCTCTTCGACCTCAGCCGCAGCAACTTCTTCCTAGGAACAACGCCAAAGGCAAGGGAAGCAAGGGAAAAAATGAACTATTGGGACTTCATCAAGATCAAAAGCTTTTGCACAGCAAAGGAAACAGTCAACAAAACCAAAAGACAACTGACAGAGTGGGAGAAGATAGCAAACGACATATCAGATAAAGGGCTAGTATCCAAAATCTACAAAGAGCTTAGCAAACTCAACACCCAAAGAACAAATAATCCAATCAAGAAATGGGCAGAGGACATGAACAGACATTTCTGCAAAGAAGACATCCAGATGGCCAACAGACACATGAAAAAGTGCTCCACATCACTGGGCATCAGGGAAATACAAATCAAACCACAATGAGATACCACCTCACACCAGTCAGAATGGCTAAAATGAACAAGTCAGGAAATGACAGATGCTGGCGAGGATGTGGAAAAAGGGGAACCCTCCTACATTGTTGGTGGGAATGCAAGCTGATGCAACCACTCTGGAAAACAGCATGGAGGTTCCTCAAAAAATTGAAAATAGAGCTACCTTATGACCCAGCGATTGCACTACTGGGTATTTACCTAAAGATACAAACGTAGTGATCCTAAGGGGCACGTGTACCCGAATGTTTATAGCAGCAATGTCCACAGTAGCCAAGTTATGGAAAGAACCTAGATGTCCATCAACAGATGAATGGATAAAGAAGAGGTGGTATATATATACAATGGAATACTATTCAGCCATCAAAAGAAATGAAATCTTACCATTTGCGACGACATGGATGGAACTAGAGCGTATTACGCTTAGCAAAATAAGTCAACTGGAGAAAGACAACTATCACATGATCTCCCTGATATGAGGAAGTGGAGATGCAACGGGGGTGGGGGTTAAGGTGGTAGGAAAAGAAAAAATGAAACAAGATGGGATCGGGAGGGAGACAAACCAAAAGAGACTCTTAATGTCATAAAACAAATTGAGGGGGGTGGGGGGGAGAGGGGTTGGGAGAGGGTGGTGGGATTACATTATATGTTTAAATTTTAAAAAGCTTAAATTAAAAAAAAAAGAAAATAGGAAATAGCTAAAGGAAATAATGCATGTTAAGCACTGATCACAAAGTCTGTCTATATTGGTTAGAAATTGTTGTTGTTTGGGCACCTGGGTAGCTCAGTCAGTTAAGCATCTGCCTTCAGTTGGAATCATGATCCCCAGGTCCTGGGATCTAGTTCCGTATCAGTATCCCTGCTCTGTAGGAAGTCTGCTTCTCTCTCTCACTCCCTCTACCCTTTCTCACTACTCTAGCTCTCTCTCTCTCTCACACACACACACTCACTAAAATAAATAAATACAAATCTTTAAAGAAAAAAGGAATATTATCTTAGCAAGTAATGAAGATCCACCTGAGCAAACTTAATCCAAAAGGGGAATGAATTAGAAGGGCACTTGTGGTATCTTCTCAAATTCCAAGATGAAGTGGATAGCTAAGCCCTGGGAAGGACACCCATGGAAAGCATTGCGGGGAGCCCAGGAGGAACTTTCTAAAGCCCTTGCTTCTTTCCATATACCTGTTTTATTCCCCAACTTCTTGCCAATAAGTCAGCAAGGAAGAAAATGGCTGCCAGGGTTAAACTCTCAGGATACTATGTGTTTCTGTTCAGACAGAATCTCTGAACTTCATGGTTTCAATTCCAAATTCCTCAAAACAGGGACTGGCCAGACCTGACAAGTGATTCATGATAAGCTGCATGAACGTAACATTCTTCCCACAGCCCTGTGGATATTTGGTGGAGAAGAAGTCCTGGTAGATATGACCACATTGGCACATAGTTGATGCTTCCTAAACATTAATCATTTCCTTTTCTGAAAAACTAATAAAATAAATGAATTTTGATTATTTTGTTCTCAGTTTTTTTTTAAAATATTTTATTTATTTATTTGACAGACAGAGATCACAAGTAGGCAGAGAGGCAGGCAGAGGGAGAGGAAGGGAAGCAGGCTCCTCGCTGAGCAGAGAGCCCGATGTGGGGCTCCATCCCAGGACCCTGGGATCATGACCTGAGCCGAAGGCAGCAGCTTTAACCCACTGAGCCACCCAGGCGCCCCTTGTTCTCAGTTTTAATGGAGTAATAGCACCTAATGAGGTCACTATAATAGGTGAATTTTAAGGTAAGAATTTTCAAAAAGGAGGAAAGTTAGTTGGTGAAATTTTGAAATTCCCAGGGAGCACTCCCATAACCTTCATGAGAGGGTGCAGAAGGAGAACAAACAGATGTAACTAAGTAAACTAAAAAGGTCATAATGATTTGAAGTCATTCAAGTCAGCCTGCATGTGTTGTTTTTTTTTTTCCTTTTGGCTGGAATAAAGCTCCTATCTTAATTTAAGTAAAGTTTGAGGGCTTTTTTGTTGCTGTTTTTGTTCTTAACTTACCTCTAATAACTCTAGGAATAAAAGAAAAATAAGACCTTTTTGCTCTTAACCTTCAGAGCTTTTCTGGTCTCATTATAGTTTGCATAAAATCCATGGAGTCATTCTTTTTAAACAGATTCTGATTTTAAGTGATCAGTTGTTCTCTTTAAGTGCGTACAATATAGTTCCCCAGCTAGTGTTCTCCATCTGATAGTATATTATTGCATCTCCTTCAACACATTAAACATTGGTCAGGTTCCTCCATGATGTGGCCCTTTTGTCTGTAATTAATTTATCTATTTGACCAAAGAGGGTAGTACTGAGCAGAGACAGTAAAGGACAAGCTAACTTGGTAATAATCATAAAAAGCCAATAGCTGTTAAGTTAACAGCAAAGTTGGGTTTCAGACCCTGTGACCTAAAACAAACTCTGAATCAATCCTTGAGAGGGTCTGCAATGACTGGGTACTGAGATGTGTGGAGTTGGGCAAGGACAAAGAGACAGGAGTTGCTGAGAAATCTGCCAAGTGCTGATCTAGAAGCTTTTCAGCAAGGTTGCCGTAAACATACACATTGTATCAAAACAACTATTTTCTTGCAGGCAGCAGAGGGTAAAATTAAAGGGGAATTACATTACTCGTCATCAAATAAGACCTACTGAAAGCCCTCTTTTTACATTTTTCTTCCTCCAAACCCCATTCATCTCATTTCTTCCTCCCTTTCTCATTTAAAATGTCAGAACCCCTTTCAGTATCTTGATTGTAGCACTCTTCCTTTCTCTCCCTATTTTATCTTCTTTCTATAATCACTTCTTATCTTTCTTAGGCAAATCACTTACCCCTTTTTCATGACTACAATGTTTTACCTTTGTCTGGGGCTATACTGGGGACTTCACATACATTATCCCATCTGATCCATGCAGCAATCTTTTCCCTGTTTCCAGATGAAGAAACTGAGACTGTGGGATGTCGTGTGACTTACCCCAAGCCACACCGCTCCTAAGTTCTAGAGGGGGGCCAATATTCCAGGTGGATGGGGTGTGCCAGGGCTCCCGGGCTTGTGTTCTTAGATTTTCAGCTCTGACATATGCCCATTTTAGAACCTGGCATGAAACCCAAAAGCAAAAATATGCTTTTAAACCACCTGCAATCTCGATGTCCACAGAGAGCTAGAGCTGAAACATTGTTATCTTTCCTTTGAGTTATTTTAAATGCATAATGAACAGGAATGTTTCCGTTGTAACACCAGCATTTGGTGATCATTTATAGTGAATTAACAGCTTTAAAAAATGTACAAAATCGCAACATTTATTTTCCAACAGAAAATACTTTAATACCTATGCAAGAATATATATTACATGTTCTTTTAAATTGTGTCTTCAAAGTGGAACAAGTAATTTGTCAGGTATTATTTGACTATTCAGTGATACTGTATCATGTTCCACAATACTTTACTTGTTTAATGTAAAATTTAGGTATGATTCTGTTGACATGTTAATGATAAAATGTCCTTTTTATTTCTAAGACATTTTCTGTAAGGAAAAAAACGGAATTCTAAAGAAAATGAGACAAGAAAAAGAATTAAACTAGGCTTTTAATCTCTTGGATAGTTCCATTTCACAAAATGAATATTGTAGACTTATATTTGAAACAGCAAGCACTGAAAAATGAAAACATCAACTTAGTTGCTTGGCTAGAGGAGGAGATGTTTATATAAATGAACTTCTAATACATATCAAGAATGTGAGGGGCGCCTGGGTGGCTCACTGGGTTAAAGCCTCTGCTTTCGTCTCAGGTCATGATCCCAGGGTCCTGGGATCGAGCCCCACATCGGGCTCTCTGCTCTGCGGAGAGCCTGCTTCCTCCTCTCTCTCTCTGCCTGCCTCTCTTGCCTACTTGTAATCTCTCTCTGTCAAATAAATAAATAAAATCTTAAAAAAAAATGTGATAAAGGCTGTACTTTTTATTGGGACATAGTATTACTTGAGTCAGAACCTAGTGATATATTTATATGTTTCAAAATGAATGTGGTGGTGGCTTTACTCACAAAGGTTATCTACTAGTAGTGAAAGCAAATTAATTTTAAATAACTATGAAAATAACTATGACCCTCTAGCCAGATGCTATTTCAAGTGAGTGCCCTACTTCAGCTTGATATTCTTTCCTCTATATTTGAGAATTTGAATATATAAACTCTGCCCCTCATCTCTCTCTCTCTTTTAATTTAAAATGATCCATTCTGAGGAACTCTGTATCAGCATAGGCTTTAGAAAAAGGCCAAGCCAGGCTGGAATCATGTCCCTGCCCTCAACACCACTGTGACCTTGTCAGTAAATTTCATCATCTGTAGAATAAGAATCAGTGTTTCAGAAATGGGGGGGAGGGGGTGTTAAGTGCCAGTGAATAAGTGAAGTGGCTAGACCGATACGGCACATAGCCAGGCCTCTTAAATTTTCCATTTCCATCCTGTTCACCTTCCAGTACATCCTTGAGCACAGCATCTTTGACTCATCTTTGATCAATAGCTACAGCTCTCGTATGTACTGTACTCTATAGTCCACACACATACACACGCAAATGCATTGCCTGTCTGCTTACTCCTTTCATGAACTCTGGGCACACTTACTCTCTTTTCATGAGAGAGTGAGGTTCAAAGAGATAAAGTGACTTGACCGTGGTCACGCAGCTGGGACTCCAGTCCAAGTGTCCTGAAGGCTATTCCGGCTACTCCTTTCACTATGCTGAAGTTGCCTATTTCCTCCACATGTTCAGGGAAAAAAACATGATTTAGGCTGTGATGTCCTCACCCCTGCAATTGACAATTAAGGATCCCACTGTATACAAGAGGAAAATTTTAGTACAGTTTGACTAGATACAGCATCCAGAAATTTTTTTTAAATGTCAGCCACTCCCTTCGATGGCAAGCAGTGTTTTAAGATATGATTAATATTCTGAGCATAGGGCGACAGTAAACACTATGTGTTTGCATTATCATGAGATGACAAAATTACCCACTCTCAAAGGACCAGCTGCTGCAGGGCAGCTGGCACCCGTGTTGCCTACATTTTCAAAACTATTTTAATTGGTAATTTTCCATGGTTTTTTGGGGGGGGCGTATTTTTTTTTTTTTTTTTTTGGTCAGTCAGAGAGGAAGTGTATGTGTAAACCTAATAAAGCCATAGCATGTGTTATGATGAAATGACATCATTGAATCTTAATAAGTAAAATTCAGAAATTCAGAATTTTGAAGCTAATCAGTGTTCTCATTGAGATAAGAGTGTCTATAACTCAGCTCCCCAAACAGGTATAGAGAAGTTATGGGGGAAAAAATGATAGAAAACTTCTTCCTATGCTTTTTGTGTAATGTTTTCACTACCATGTTATAATTTTGAATTGATGTGTACAATATATGTGAAATTGCTTGAAACATTTATATGTATGTGATCCCTAAGAGGAGAGTGCCCAACTTTGGAAATTGGAAGACCTATCCAATTGGATATATGATTGAAAATAATATGACTGGAAGATCATATCCAATTTCTACTCAAATTTCTGACAGCTTTAGACAAAGAACTTGATCACTTAGAACAATTCTTATTTCTGTAATGTGGATAATGACTTATTCACAAGATTATGGAAAGGATCTAAATGTTAAAATATTATAAGTCAAAAATTTTTCACTGCTACCATTTTTTAGGTGCTTAATACATACCAGACTCCTTGCTAAAGATTTACATGTACATTATCTTATTTAATCTCCCCCATAAGTCTTTATTGTAGATGTTAGTATTGCATCTATTTGTAGATGGGAACACAGAGGCTAAGAAGCTAATTATCAGTGTTTACCAACTTAGGAAATGGGAGGCCTGGTCATTGAACTTAGGCTTATTATTTCATTCATTAAAAAATATTTGCTAAACTCAACACCCAAAGAACAAATAATCCAATCAAGAAATGGGCAGAGGACATGAACAGACATTTCTGCAAAGAAGACATCCAGATGGCCAACAGACACATGAAAAAGTGCTCCATATCACTGGGCATCAGGGAAATACAAATCAAAACCACAATGAGATACCACCTCACACCAGTCAGAATGGCTAAAATGAACAAGTCACGAAATGACAGATGCTGGCGAGGATGCGGAGAAAGGGGAACCCTGTTACACTCTTGGTGGGAATGCAAGCTGGTGCAACCACTCTGGAAAACAGTATGGAGGTTCCTCAAAAAATTGAAAATAGAGCTACCTTATGACCCAGCAATTGCACTACTGGGTATCTATCCTAAAGATACAAACGTAGTGATCCAAAGGGGCACGTGTACCCGAATGTTTATAGCAGCAATGTCCACAATAGCCAAGTTATGGAAAGAACCTAGATGCCCATCAACAGATGAATGGATAAAGAAGATGTGGTATATATATACGATGGAATACTATGCAGCCATCAAAAGAAATGAAATCTTACCATTTGCGATGACATGGATGGAACTAGAGCGTATTATGCTTAGCGAAATAAGTCAACTGGAGAAAGACAACTACCACATGATCTCCCTGATATGAGGAAGTGGAGATGCAACGGGTTGGGAGTTAAGGTGGTAGGAAAAGTAAAAATGAAAGAAGATGGGATCGGGAGGGAGAAAAACCAAAAGAGACTCTTAATGTCATAAAACAAACTGAGGGGGGTGGGGGGAAGAGGGGTTGGGTGAGGGTGGTGGGGTTACATCATATGTTTAAATAAAGCTTAAATAAAGTAAAAAAAAAAAAAAAAAAAAAA